>JAAIXI010000242.1:1372271-1660283 GCA_013403645.1 Heliconius nattereri | reverse complement strand
AAGTATTTTAAAGGATAAGGATTAATACCATTATGGAAAAATATCCCTCACAATAAAAAATATATTGAAATTACTATTTTTAGACAGAAATATGATCACTACACGTTATTCTTAAAAGATACGAATATGCTCTCGCGGACTTTTTTGTAGATCTTATTAAGAGGAACAATACTCCAGAACATTATTTTCATGTAGTACTTACCATTAAGCAGCGCATGCGCGAAAGTGACTCAACGGGTAGGACTTTATACACATTTATCGTATTTATGTTAATTTACATAAGAATGTACAAATAATAAACTATATATAAACCTTCTACGAAAAATACTCGACCTACTGGTGAAAACCGCATAAAAATCCGTTGGGTGGTTTAGAAGCAGAAGAGTTAGAAACAACAGACAGACACGAAAAGCGACTTTGTTTTATAAGATATAGGATATAGAGGATTAATACTACAGAATAAAAAAAAACTCATTTACTAATATATGTGTGTACATTTTAACACTCTATTTAAACTTCGAGGTATCGGAATTTTTAGTTGTATCTCCTAAAAAAATATAATTGTATTTTTTTTTACGTCTTTATATCCAAAAAAACATAACAAATCTTGAAAAAAAAACAACAGAGAATGACATACAGCATAGAAATGCAGATAAGTAAGAAATAGATATTATATACTACTAAAATAAGACTGAGACTGCGTTTATATACTGGTTTTAGATACAGCTATTGTTTCAAGTACATATTTTACTTAAAACCCAGGCCAGCTTTATTCCCATGACTATTATCTAGGCACGCCGCATCCACTCGCTGTGATAGATGGAAGCATAAAATTGCCAAGTTCACGTAAATAAAGGGTTAGTGCGTGATACATAATAATTATAGAGAGTTCTCAGTGCTCTAACTCTAGGTATAACTTTGCACTTTTGAATAGAGGACAGAACTGTCGAACTATGGTCTATGGTCTGGTATGAACTATGGTCGTAGTTTCGATTCGTTAGGGGGGGGGCATAATTATTTTCATTTAGCCCCTATACTCGTATAGCACGACAAAGCGCGACATTGATTCCCACCATTCAACGCCCGATATCTCGAATTCGGCTGGAAGCCAGAGAACGGTATTTTAAAAGGGATTAAACGGTTACTCTAATATTTATCTAAAAACTTCCTCTAAAAAACTCCGAAGAATAAATATAGCAAAATATATTTTTAACAAAACATTGTTTACACAATGTTCACAAAATGGAATTCTGTTAAACAAAGATGAGAACAAGCAAGCAATTTACATATACATAAACTACAAGTATAATGCACATGTAATATATGAAATATTCGAGGACAACCAAATTACATTTAAAATTAAAAAAAATATTATTTCCAGGCCATTCGTGGCGCAGGGTCACAAACGTGTGACGACAGGTTCGATTCCCCCTAAACAAAATAAAATATTTAATATATATATTTCTCCGCTCTGTTATCGAAGCAAAGCACTGTGCTAAGTTTCGCCACTCAATGCCACCCGAACTCGACGAAAATTGGGAACGGAGTGTCTTCACACTTGGTTCCCTTTGCCTACCCTGATGTGTGCGGGATACAGCATGAACCTATTTAAGTAAATATTCCAAGGCTTTTCTATTAAAGCGATTTCGTCTTTGCCTATCAGTTGAAAACAACTTTGTTTCAATGTAAATCTGACAGTGATTAATAGCGCGAGTTCTCGCTATGCTAATTAAAACTAATCTAGGCGCCAACTAACTACATATATGTATGTATAACGTATACCATCTACACTTTTTTTACTAAATCCTACAAGATTCGAACGCAATTATAGTTTTTTTGTAGGTTCTTTAATCGTAATTGACGTTAATAAAACGGGAGTTAAACTACTATGTTTATATTTAATATTTTAAGTTTTTATATTTAGATTTATATTTTTATATACATTGGTAGACTTCATAAATAGCTAATAGCCTTTTTTTTAGCTTGTATTTTTAAAATATAATCTTACCTTACCTGTATTAAAATTACTTTTAGAATTTTTTTTTTTGATATAACATTTTAATTTATAAAAGGTAAAAGATGGACGTTGGTAATGGAATATGATATTACTCAACCAACGCTATGAATAAGCAGCTAGCTTGTAATATTTTGCTTATATTTCACGAGGGGAACCTCTGGAAGCCCTCCAAGACAACGTGGCATTTAATATCTGTCCCGTCGTTTCGCAGTCAAATATTTAAACTTTTACCTGAATATTTTATGTGCAAAGTGAAAGTTGACATTTAATTAAGCAAATGTCAAATTTTCTTTTTTATATATATACCAAATAATATATTTATAATATATTATAAATAATATATCTTTAGAATGACAAGCTAAATATAATTATTAATTCTTTTCTCAATAATTACTGATTAAAGAAATAATTCTTTTCTCAATAATCTTTTCATGACAAATAAGAAAGTTTTTTTATCAGCTGCACGCTGTATCCCGCACACGGCAGGGCAGGCAGAGGGACCTCGTGTTAAGACACTCAGTTCTCCACTTTCAGCCGAATCCTGGAGGCATTGCGTGTTGAGTGGCAGAGCTCAGAGCTTTAGCTCGACACCAAAGCGAAGAAATGGAAATATAACCGTAAATAAATATTTCACTTCCTCGAGTGGGGATTGAACCCACAACCGTCGCGTTACAGAAACACTTTTGTGCCACTGTACCTCGACGGCCTCTATATAAATAAGAAAGTAATTACAGATTTTTATATAGCTATAGGTACTATTTTTTCATTCATTCATTTCACGCGCTGCCCCATTGTAAATGGCTAGCTTCCGTATTCTGGCGTTTACTACCACCGTATAAATACTGGCGCATTGAGGGAACGTAAAATTGCTTCTGATATTAATAATGGAAGATGGAAAATTACTCTCCTGGGTCTACCATTGATCTAAAATAATATATAGATAGATAAATAGATAGAGATATATAGATAAAGATAGAGAAATTGGCTTATTTCAAAACGAGCGAAAAAAAGAAATCTGTAGATCAGTATTTTTGAATACATAAACAAAAGTGTATATTGGACCATATAGAGTACTAAAACTAAACTGTGCCTTCTTTTAAAAAAAAAAAGTAAGACAGTATTTAAATTATTTCGGAGGGATTTCACGTAAATAAGAGAAAAAACGTATTTATTAACTAAATAATGAAACAATTAAGGAAATTGTCAAATTTTTATTAAGTTATTAAGTATGAATATATTTAATAGTTAAGTAACTTAAAATTAAATCAACCACTATGACGTCTATGATAGTTTTATTCTATAAAAAAAAACAATATGTATACATATTTTGAACCCTCTTTGACGTACGCACCTACTAGCGAACAGGTTTTCCTTATAAAATTGACACAATATTAATGACGTAAGAGACACGCAGCCAAAGTAGAAACAATTTAAGGAAGTTCCGAAATCCATCCATATGTCAGGTTTACTGGGAATAGATGATAGTTACGTTAGTCAGCGTACTAAATGAATACTAATTTTGATACTGTATTGGTAAATAGTTCATTCATATTTGTATGCTATATTTTTAAGTCATATTTGCCCTGTCCTTTTTGTAAAGTCCCTTCTATAATTAATCAATGTAACAATATTCTTAAGATACTGTAGGTATGGTCAGATATTTTTAAATCGATTCTTGTAATAGCATTGTATATAAGTTTTATTTTTTTAGTTAAGGACATTAGAAGTATTTACCATTATGTATATTACAGTAAAGATACCGCGGAAATATTACAACTCGAGACTGCCTTAACGGTTTTCACAAGGTCAGTTAAAATACGGTGTTTACCTACTTTGAAAGTAAACAGTGTTTATGTGTATATTGAAAAGAAGTTTTCAACTTAATTAGTTGATCTCATTAAGATAGCGTCAAAAATTATGAGTTAAGCTGTCACTTAATTTCCCTTTATAATTATTTATAGAATTGTCACGTTCAAATTAAAATAACCATTTAAATTATGACTTACATGTCTACTTAAACATCCTCCATTGACTTATATCCACAGCTATCAACCATTTTCAGTAAGTATAGATGCATAGCATGTAGATTTCTAGCTGATAAAAGTATTATATTGTAGTTAATAAAAGTGAAAATATTTTTTTACTGAATCGAACCCATATCAATCAAATATAGTCACTGTGCCACGAAGGCATCATTATCATTAATAACAATTAATGATTCATTTTGCAAATATACACTTAAAAAGACAGATTGAGTCTTCAAAATACCATTAATATTACTAACGGGTTCAGAACATTTATTTTAATAACACTGCATTCAAACGGCGGTTTTATTTTATAAGATTTATATTATACTAGTGGACGCGTGCAGCTTCGCTTGCTTAGTTAGGGGTGAATTCTAATCAACCACGAAATATATGTTCAATGAAATATTTTTAAGAGTCTAAATTTCAAATTGTATAATAGGCGGTGGCGTTTTAAAGATTTTTCCATACAAACTTTTAACCCCTATTGTATGGGGTGAACCCCTTTAGGGTTAAAATTTTTCAAAATCCCATCTAAGCAGATGTCCAGATTATGAAAGTCTACGTCATGTTTCTACCATCAGCGGTTACGGCTGTGCGTGCGTCTTACCTCAGTCAGTGAGGACAAGTCTTTTTATATATATAGATATTTTATGAGAATTTACATAAAATTTTGTAAAGCTTAAATAAAAATATATTTTTTTCTATATAATATTAATACACTCATTAATACACGTTATTTTGCAGCTATATATTTTTAAATGGACATATATATTATTGGCTGTTTTCCTTTTACGACGTAAATTATTTAAAAATAACTGTAAAAAATTCGCAAAAAGCTTAGATTTGAGAAATTTGACAAAAAAATGTTGTCTTTAAAAAATAAGCACTAAAAAGACACAAAAAGTAATAAAACTGTATCCTTAAAACTATGTTAAATCTTCCGTTACTACCGGACGGTTATACCAACAAAGTATCAGAAAGCGAGTTCATCTGTCTCATGTATCATTAAGAGTAATGAGTGAAGTAAGAAATTTATTCGACTTGTAAATCGATGACGAATATTAAAAACATATATGTCAGCGAAACTTGTACATTTGTGTGTAGACTTATAAAAGAAAGTATTCCACAGAATTCCTATATGTTATATTATGAACTTACATACGTATGAGAGAAACCCTCTTTAAGAATTATCGTAGATATTGCCTCTATGATAATGTAAGACAAATTCATCATAATTACTGATTAAAGAAATAAATCAATTTCACGCTGCGCAGATAGCAGCTGCCTGCGCAGCGCCCATCTGCGCTGGGCAGAAGTAACCTAGTGTTAAGACACTCCGTTTTCCACTTCCCCCCGATTCTGGCGGCATTGTGAGTTGAGTGGCGGAACTAAAATTTAAGCGAAGCGAGCGAAGAAATTAAAATTTAAGTAAATTAATATTTGATTTACTCCAGAGGGAATCGGGTGATCCAGAGGATGCCCTGACTAATATCTATTTGTTCGTGTTCGTATTTTATTTGTTCGTGGGCATACGGGTACGCGACCCCGGATCCTCGAGCCGCCACTCTCTCATCCTCATCCAGTCCGTAAGAATGGTGTCCTCCCTCCCCCTCCTCTCCTCTTTTCCTTAGCTCCCTCCATTTACCTACCCTAACCTTTTTTCTTCCCCTCCCCTCGGTTTTTCCCCACAAAGGGGTTTTGGAGGTCAGACGGCAGTCGCTCCATTTAAAAAAACCGCCAACCGCCATTTAAATGGACCGACAACAGAAAAGACTGGGCACGGCTAGGGCGTCGCCGCAAAACGACGCGAAGGCACATCGCCCTACACCTGCGACAAGTGGGCAAGGGCTACCGTGTCATGTACGGGTACGGCTAACGACGTTAGTACCCAGACGGAAACTCCGCTTTGCAACGTGGAATATTGGCTCTCTGACCGGACGATGCAGGGAACTCTCAGATGTACTCGGATGAGACGTCGGGTCCAGTGTGCTTTCCTCCAGAAAACACGCTGGAAGGGCAATAAGTCCCATAACATCGGACAGGGTTACCGACTTATATACACTGGGTCACCTTCAGGTAGAAACGGTGTGGCGGTAGTCCTTCTGAAGAGCTCAGAATGGGGTCCTTGAAGTTAACCGTTGCTCCGATCGCTTGATGCGGGTAAGGGTACTGATTGAGGGCGTTACCACAAACTTAATCAGTGCCTATGATCCCCAGGCGGGATGTAGCACGACCGAAAAGGAGATATTTTGGGAGCAGTATGAAGTAAGTAGAACACTTGCTGTACCGTCTACCGAAGTGGTCTTAGTTGAGGGGGACTTGAACGGTCACGTTGGTAAGGCTGCTGAGCCATATGAACGTGTTCACGGGGGTTTTGGGCACGGTCTTCGCAGAGGGAGAAAATATTCTGAGAACCTGTATTGCGCCTGATCTGGCCGTCGTGAATACGTTCTTCCAAAAGAATTCTCAGAACCTTATCACGTATAAGAGCGGGTCCCACTTAACTCAAATTGACTACTTATTGACCAGACGGTGTCATATGGGCAGGGTGACTAACTGTAAGGTCATTCCATGCGAAAGCCTAACGGCCCAACATTGTCTTCTTGTCATGGACTTTAACGTCACTCGAAGAAGAAAGTAACCGAGAAACGTAGCCCTCGGATCAAGTGGTGGTTGCTGAATGGACCGATGCAGACTGACTTCCTGGCAAGAGGCAAAAAGTCATAATCTTTCGACTACCACCGAGACTGCTCAGGACGCTTGGGATCGGGCTCAGTCAGCAATCATTGCGGCAGGCAGGCGAGTTCTTGGCCTTTCTAGGGGAAGACGTGTCATCGATAGGGAGACATGGTGGTGGAATGACGAGGTGCAGGAGGTGACTCGTGAAAAGAAGGCTGCCTTTAAGAAGTGGCAGGAATCCAACTCTCCTGAAGGCAGACTGGAGTACACAGTAGCTAAACGTGCCAGTAAAAGAGCTGTAGCCAGAGCCCACAGTGAGAGTTTGTCACCAATGTATGACAAGCTTGAAACTGTGGAGGGACAGAAGCTCATTTACAAACTGGCACGTTCCCGGGATAAAGCGACGCAAGATATTGCAAAATGTCTTTGCGTCAGAGATTCCCAGGGCACGCTGCTCTGTAATCATGCCTCTGTGAAGGAGAGGTGGAGAAGCTACTTCCAGGAGTTGCTGAATACTCAGCACCCATGCAGTCTTCATCACGACCCACCGCCTAACCTCGGACTTATTGCCCCAATAACCCTTGACGAAACACGTAATTGCCTTCGACGCATGAAGAACGGAAAAGCGGTGGGACCTGACGACATTCCGATCGAAGCGTGGAAATCGTTGGGCTCTCTTGGTGTGCTCATGCTTACTGACCTTTTTAACCATATCTTGAACACTGGTAAGATGCCGCATCAGTGGCGGCTTAGCTTTATTACCCCTATTTACAAGGGAAGGGGCAGTGTTCAAGATTGTGGTAGTTATAGGGGCATTAAGCTTATGAGTCATACCATGAAGCTCTTCGAGCGCATGATCGACTTCAGGCTCCGCCGAGAGTGTACTGTCTCTGAGTCTCAATATGGATTTCAGCCAGGATCGGGCACCATGGACGCCATTTTCGCCCTCAGAACTTTGATGGAGGCATACAGGGAAAAAAGGAGAGCTCTGCACGTGGCCTTTTTAGATCTGCAGAAGGCCTTTGACTGTGTGCCTCGTCAGTGTATCTGGTGGGCATTGCGATCCAAAGGGATCCCTGAGGCCTATATTGAGATTATCAGAGGCATGTACCACGATTCCGCTTCTATGGTTAGGACTGCTGTTGGCGACACTAGACCCTTCCCGATTACAGTGGGGGTTCACCAGGGCTCGGCTCTTAGTCCGTTCTTGTTCAATGTAGTGCTCGATACTGTCTCGGCTCACATCCAGGACCAGCCTCCATGGCTGATGATGTATGCCGACGACATAGCACTCATTGCCGAGAACCGACTGACGCTGGAGCGTAAAGTGAACCTCTGGAAGGGTACGCTTGAGAACGGCGGCCTTAAACTAAATGTGTCGAAGACAGAGTACATGGCCTGCGGGAACCGGGACTCGAGCACCATCCTTATAGGTCCTGAACCAGCCGTTAAGTCGGAGAAGTTCAGGTACCTTGGATCCGTTATGCACGAGTCTGGAGGCATCGACCACGATGTCCATGGCCGGATAAGCGCTGCCTGGGCCAAATGGCGGGAGGTCACTGGTGTGGTCTGCGACCGCAGAATACCGCCCAAGCTCAAGGGGCTGATATACAAGAGCATCGTCCGACCGGTTCTTTTATACGGCAGCGAATGTTGGCCAGCACTATCTCGGCACACTCAGGAGCTTCACGTCACGGAAATGAAGATGCTGAGGTGGATGTGCGGCGTAACGCGGTCTGACCGCATACGCAACACATTCATTCGAGGTAGTCTTGGGGTCCGTGACGTAGCGGATAAGCTCCAAGAGCGTCGCTTGAGATGGTTTGGCCACGTTACGCGCCGGCCTAAGAACTATGTCGGACGCAAGTGCCTTGCTATACCAGTTCCTGGGGCGCGACCTCCCGGACGCCCAAGGAAGCGCTGGTTGGATGTCGTGATGCAGGACATGAGAGCCAATGGTCTAACCACCGAGGACGCAAAAGACCGTGCAAAGTGGAGTAGGTTGAGTAGGAAGGCAGACCCTGGTAACAACCGGGATTAATGCCAGGAAGAAGATTCAGAGGGAATCGGGGAAACGCACAAGCCGTCGCGTTTACAATCATACACTTGTGCCCCTGCGCCACGAATAAAAAAACGAATTCAATTTATTATTAATAAAAGATCTCTCTTCGCCACCGCCTTATGACGTAAGCCACCTACCGTGTAGCACGGCCGCTTAGTTAGATTTTGTCGCGGATACTCTAGTCAGTTTAATATTTCGGTAATTTGAAAAGATACGAAAAAATCTCAAACTTTTTCTCGAGATCCCTTTTTGATAACAAACATAGCTGTATCCTTATCTTTTATAAATTTAAAAATATAAAACTGGAGTTTCAAAAACTTAAGTAAGCATAATTAATATTTGCCAAATTTTTTAATCTCTAAGATCTCATTACTGTGCATTAAAAATATTTTTTTCACACTCTTTTATAATTCAGATATATTTTCGTTACAATTTCACAGCTATAATATATAAGAAAGCCATTAATTCGAGTTGTCAATAAACTTTAAGTGTGAGACAATGACGCCATTATACGCTGTCGGAATTTTTACAACACTATCTCTCAAGACTTCAATAGACATGCTTGTAGTTCTTCAGTTTTTTGGATCCATTCCTACTATAAACATGCACAGTTATTAAATTGGCTCTCACTTATTTTTTACTTGTTACCAAGAATTCCATTTATCTACCGATACAGGTTCAGAAATAAGAACAGAAAATATTCTTGGGTTTTTAATTTCATGTTAACATTTTTATCATCATATAAATTATAAAATCTTTTTATTGTGACAGTTAAAATAATTTATCGCTGAATATATGAAATTTTATATCACTGAATTTACACCGAATATTCTGCATATATAATCTGCATATTTGCATTAACTCATAAATGTCAAAAGTCTCGAATATTACGCTTTGTTCTAAGCTGGTTGGAAAGGAACAAGGGAGTCCTTATTTTGGTTTGTCATTGGTTATAATAGACAAAAAAAAATCTATGTTTAATTATAATTATAAGTATTTTAAACATCTCTAACAAAAAATGGCGACCACGAACGGCAAGAGTAGTTTTCGAGAGCGACATAAAAGCGTCAGTTTAATCGCATTTCGGTCGTCGGCGTAGGAACGACACCACTTTTCCATTACACGCGAGCTCCGTCAATGGATCGTAAGGGCTCACTCATAATAAACGTTACATTTTCTTAGCTGCCCATTTGCGTAAGTGGGAACGGTTTATGCATTTTGTAATATAAACTGTATTTATGTAACGTCACCTTACGCCATCCTACGATTTCCGTTTTTGTGGATTGAGGACATAACGTATTTGTAAGCGGCAGGAACACTCTCATTGGACTTATTACAATAGAATAAATATTTATAACAAAATCTTAATATATTTTTAGTATATTTTTTCTTTTTCCTTCTTAATATATTCTTATAATATGTTAAGTTGTCTTAGAGAATGTCTTTTAAATTTGTTCATGTGAAGCACTGAAATAGTCATTTTGTTTCGTGTCCTATTATTTAACCATACCAGAAAAATATTCATTTTCATATTTTTTGGCAACGGAAATGTGAACGGTGACTTCACACTAGGTCCCTAGGTTCCCTCTGCTTCCCCTGCTATATGCTGGATGACGTGAAGCTAAAAATATATCAAATACACATAATTAGGATTTGAATTCATAATCGCTATAGGATAGGTGAATATTTTTTTTTTCCCCTTTATATTTTTACTGTAAATGACGACTTTATAATATTAAAAAAAATCAGATTTTGTAGAATTTATTTATTCATTTATTTATTATTTTATTTACAAAACCAATAAAGAGTTACATTAAGACATTCGACCAGAGGAGAATAAAAAGTTATAAACAAGTATTTTTTTTAGAATACAATGAAATTATATAAGGTAAGTGGTAAAGGTAAATAAAAATCAATTAATTAAACGATTTACCCGTAATTTACAAGCATCTTTACTAAAATCAGTCTAGCGATGCAATACGGAAACGCATAGTTGCTCTCACGTTCATACATATCTAGCTATTGTATAATTTGTCGTAGATAAAATCTACACGCTAAATTAAGACAAAGCTAAACCAACAAAGAAGTGTCAATGCTTGATTGATTGTTTTAAGCTTCGTAACAAAATATTATGAATTTGATTTTTTCTATATAACTATTATACTGGTAAAATACAATATTTGTAACATTATATATTGTATGTGGTCATGTTTATCATTATTTATTGTTGTATACATAAAATAACTATTATATTTATTTTTTTCCTAAAATATTTTTTTACCAATTCTTTACTTTCTCCACTTACAACCAAAATAAAATATTCAATCCTATATTCGTAGTTAGAGATATCAAATGTTCCGTTAACGATATTTAAAACGAAATAATGTACCTATTTTTTCGGTAATACACAATGGATATCAAAATGATTAAAACAAAAAGGTGGACAGAAATTAATCCGTACCACCAATCACCAAAATCTTTATATTCTTGTAAAAAGTTAAGAATTAACTATAGTTAGTTTAATTAAACGCATATCCACGTAAAATAAAAAAAGGAAACTTATGTTGGGGTGGAACATGGATTCCTTTTCTATACAAGGTACTTATAGCAAAAAACACGAAAATATAAATACTAATTTTTTCTTCATGAAATATAAAATCCTAATAATTTCCTTCTTCACTTTTCACCCAATTTTAAATTCGCATAGAAGTCAATAAAAAAAGAAAAACTTATTCTTTAACATGTAGATAATAAACCCAACAAAAAAAATACATGACCACAAACAGCGTCAAGGCAATAAATTGTACTGTAAAAGGGCACTAAGCCAGTCGTTACAGGATAGATTATACCCGGGAGTAGATTTACGCACTCGATCGTTTTCCATGTAGACTTTGCTTAAGCTTGTTTAACATTTTAAAAAAAAAACCTAATCTCAGGATATATCTCGAACATAGCAAAGTAGGCAGATGGAACTTGGAAACCTAGTGTTCATTTCCAAGAAGGGAAGGAGGAAGCAAGGAGTTTAATTACCAAGAAAATTAAAGTAAAATCATTTATAGCCAAAAACAAAAAATAAACCAGATTTTGACGCTAATTATATCGCTTGCTTAAAGACTTGCTTGGACCGTACAATTAGGATGATCTTGTAACAAAAGAAAACACCAAAATAGGTTTTAGTCATTAAGAACAGACACACTCCAGTATAGTTTATCCCTAATAACAAAGCTTGGTTAACAAAGTAAATACCAAAACTTTGAAGGAAATAATACATTGAAAATAAAATAATGGAAATAATAATATAATATACGACGCACTAGAAATATTGCTGAAACGTGCCTTATTAAGCATGATGATTGTAGATTTTTATTATAATAAATATATATTTCCTCGGTCCTTCTAGTCGGACGATTTGCAACTTTGAGCGAAGTTTAGGGAAAAGGAGTGATTTGCATGTCTATATGAAGGAAATGAACATAATATGCTACAGTCAATTTTTCAACTTAAAACTCGATGTTTGTGGATTCTATCGCGACTTGTGGGAATGAAATTTGATAATATTTTCATTTTCTCTGGTAACGATTTTTTTTTTCAAATGGACTATATTGCTGTTGACATTGACTGGTCCTGACAGCGCCACCGGGCGGGGCTCTGGTAACGAAGCAAAGCGCAGCTTTAAGTTCGGCCACCCCACACGCAATGATTTAAGAATTCGACGAAAAGTGGGGAACGCAAGTGTCTCAATGGGAACAGAGTGTCTTAACACAAGGTTCACAGCTTCCTTATGACTACACTGCTATGTATAGTATACAGTGTAAGCAATAACAAATCGTATATAATAACAAATATATACCTACACAAAAATAGATAGAGAAAACCAATCCCTAAGCATTAATAGATATATAATCAGCATATTATTAGATCTTTTAAATTCAATATTAAATTAAGTATTTTGACAAATTTATTAATATTTGGTATTGTCAATAAATATTTTAACCAGAAATACCGGTAGAAGATGGTAAAATATTAATTAATATACAAGAATGATTTTAAATTAGGAGCGCGCGTCATTTTGAGATAATAATGCGTGTTTTTCTCACTTGTCATCGATAAAAATAACACTGAAACGTCCCATTTTTAAAGACAACATTTTAATGTAAATGATAAATATGAGTACCAAAGCTATGGGTACCAAAGTAATAGGTCAATCTGTAAAATAATAAAAGGGAACCCTAATTTCGTTCTACTAGATGTTCTACGATCCCAACGTACCTACGGAACCTTTAGATATAACTAAACATAAACATTGTTGCCGCCACATTCCAATGAGACGTCTTTAAAGAGGCAAGTATCAAGTTTCCTAATTAGATAATAGATACCCATCTCCCGCAATCATCCAGCCAACTAAGATTGTACTTGCTAGTATCATTATACCAGTTAAATCTATGCCGAGGACTTTATTATAGGGAATGCATTCATTAGACAAGAACCTTTTGGTCCTTATTTGGATAGTTCTCCTGGATCACACCTTATATGCCATTGTTGGAGCAACCTTTATATAGTGAGGGATAAAGTCATCCACATGCTGCAAAAAATGAACCTAAAGGCGTACATTTAATTATATCTTTTTTTAAAGTTATTATTTAGATATATAAAATCCTTAAAATTTAGTACAATAATTATTAAAATTAATTATAATTATAATTAATTATAATTCAGTAGACCTAAAATTTTCTTTCTTGTGCAGGAATACTTTTTATGACATTTCTCTATTTATTTACAAAGAGGCAAGGCGGAGAGATCGATCGAACAATGTGTGAGGAACTATGTTAAACGCACGGTACTGTACTGTCACTCGGGACAATGCGTGCAGGATGGTAGTTTTCATTTCTACGCTTTCATCTTAAGCAGTCCGGCTCGGCTCACTGGATTTGTATGACCAATACAATTGCTAATTCATATGGATATGACCAAATTTTATATGATTTTTTTTAAACTGTTACTATTAAAAAACTCAACTTTATTCGTCATTTATTGAAGAAGTAAAGCCAAAGGAAATACTGTTATTTTTGATTTTTACCTTTAAAACAATAATTACTCAACACGCATTCCCCAAAAATTTGGCAGAAAGTGGGTAGTAGCGTGGTAGTGGCGAAGGTGGTTAACATTAGGTTCCCTTTGCCTACCTTGCTATGTGCGGGATACAGCGTGAAGCTGATAAAAATACAAACAATAATCCTTACATAGTTTATGCTACAAACAATTAAAGCATTGTATTTATTATCGCCACTTTAATGATATTATTGTCAATTGTTAGGTACTGTACCTCACATTTTCCCGCCTTAAATGAATGAAAGACAAAAAACGCGAATCATTCATAATTTCTTTTCGTTTCTTTTGTATGGAATCGCTGCGGGTGCTTTGAGGTGTCATAAAAAGAGGGCGAAAGCCCTTTCGAGTTACGGTTAAGCCTTGGTGTACCTGACCACACTCCAGACGTTTGCTTTTATACAACGTAAGACACATTTTCTCTAAAATTCAAGTTAAATTTAAGTTAACAAATTGTCTACGATAATATCTTCAAAGTGTAAATGTAAGTATATACATTTATATATTAATGTAAGTGTACACATTTATTATTAATGTAAGTGTACACATTTATTATTATTATTTTTTAATTTAAAAAATATATATTATTAGATATTTAAATTGTATAGAACAATCACACCAAATCATTCCACAGCCATCAGTTTATAGTATTTTGAATGTACTGTATAAATAAAACGCCAATTGTATTTCTTAAAGTTAATAAATATTACATACTTGATATACATAGGTCCGTATTTACAAATCGCTCTTAAGATCGATCTCAGACTTGAGAGCGATTTATAAATACGGTCCATAGAGCTATATTTTTACGACAAGTTATATTTTTAGATCTGCAGTTTAATAAAATAAGATATTTTCTTAAAATTTCATAAACAACTGAATGAAGTAATCATTCGATTTTTTTTCTAACGCCTTTCCTTCAACGAACGCCGACACCTGCTCGCCGGCCCGTTAACGACTTCGTTTATGACTCATTAAAACTAAATTGTTTCAACACAATGCAATTATGAAAAATTATATTTTGTTAATTACTTTTAATTACTGACAATTCTTTTTTAATTTCAAAAAGGTCCCTTCAAAACATTTTGGTCGATTCCAAAAAACGTTTAAGCCCCTTAGGTGAAACTTCTTCCAGCTAAAAATTCCTGGACCAGTTTAAGTCGCAATATGACAGACATTAATCGCCTTTTTTACCGAGATTTTAAAAATGTACTTAAATTTTTAGATTTACTCTCTGTTTTTCAACTTATTTACTTTTATATGTATTAAGTCTATTATGTTATATTAGTTTTCATCTATAATATTATATCACGGCTTCGCTTGCATTTAGGACAAAATTATTTGTTATCTCATTTGAATTACTTTCATGATCTACTAACATTATCATTCTAAAGACAATATCAACATTGATAGTAAGCTTCATCTGATTGTTTTTAAGATATTAAGAAAACTATGCTGTAAGAAAAAAGTAAATAAATACTTTCTTAGAAAACATATACAAAAATTAACGTCGCGTTATTTGAACCCGCGCCTCTTGGATAACGTCCAAGAGCTCTGACCACTAAGCCATACGTTCACATATGTAGAGATGTTTGTTTATATTTCTCCTTTCCTACAATTTCTTTAACTAATAATACTTGGAATATTAGTTACCATTTTATATTAGTTATAATCAACTATAATTATTCATACCACATAAGAAGATAATTATAATATAATTATAGGTAGATGCTTTTCTTTTCCCTACAGTCTATCGCGCCATGTTCCTTTTCTGTTGCAGCAGAGGACATGGACTGGATTTTTTTGTACTAATTGCTCTCCATATTATGTAAACAAAAGAACAACTTCTATATATACAAGAAGTTGTGTATCCTACGCGAATATAGCCGACATGTCTATCCTAATATGTAATATGGCTTAAAAAGAAAATATTACGTAGCGATGCTACTTTAAGTATGAAGTTGAGAGGTTTTGCTAATTCCTTTTTAATGAACACGTATAACCAGACAACGGCCAAACTTGTACGTTCCATACTCACACTTACATGAAAAGTTCATCCCGCCGGTGGAAGTCTTGGTGTTTTTCATATACATATGTAAACATAAACAGTAGTAACGTGAAAATATATTCGTATGAATAAAATATTTAAGTTTACGATCTACAATTTTTAATCTGTCGAAAGATTTAATACAGATAAAATAAGAATTAACAACAGTTAAATAAGACTTAACATTATTAATTGTTTCAAAAACAATAGTTTAAGTATATCACCAAAAATTAAATTAAACGTCTACTAGGTCTTAATTTACTAAAAACATTATAGTAAATAGTTATATTTTTATTAATTTTAACGTTGTAGACGTTTGTCATGTACATATCAAACAATTTATAAAATGTAAATATGAAAATGAACCGTACCAACGAACGCTACGTCAACGCTGGTAACTTCCGTTCGTCTTTAAATGTCAAGTAGATATTTAAAAGATTATGTAAACAATTGTAGGCTCTTGAATATTATCCTGTATTATAAATGTGAAAGTTTGTAAGGATGGATGTTTGTTCGTTTTCCAAGCAAAATCTCCAGAACGAATTTAGATAATTTTCCAGCTATATATCAGAATAATATAAAGGCTTCAATTTATATAAAGATTTAAAAAATTAAACAGGCGAAAACGCGTTTATTTCGCTAGTAAAGTGTATTCTTGAATATATATTATATTATAATCTTACATAATGTTATATAATTAAAAATATACACACAATTTTCTTGTATAAATATCTACTATGTAATTTTTTTTTTATAATAACAAATAATGACTAGAAGTTACACAGACTGAATTTCACAAAAATGTATTATATTGATTAAACGAAATATTAAAATTTTCTAACTCCGCGCCATTTCACAGTTGTTTAAAAATATATCAGTCAATTACTATCAATGATGAATTTTATTATATCTATAAAAGCAATAATGTAATTAAATATACAAAAATCTTATCTTATAGTTCATATAATTTTATGTCAATATTTAACTAAAAGTAAAGTAGATACTTTACATTTAGTTAAATCATGTTTTAAAATCAAAATGTAAAAATATTAAATAAGTTTAAGGCCAAAATGAGTTATCATGTAAATCTGGGAAATCCGTGTAGATATATAATAAGTTTAAAGCACAAAAGGGAGCTCCTGTCATAAGAGTGAAACTTATTTCCATAAGCTAATACTACTGTTTCTTAAAGTTAATATATCGTATGTGCATAAAAGATATGCACTCAATTATTCATATCGACTTTACAAGTCCCAGCAAATTGCGTAGAATAGCAAAAACTTGACCCGGCCATTGCCATCGCTTCGAGGCCGTGGTGCTATTTTGTTAGTTTTATTTAGACGACGGCTTATCCTAGCGCACGAAAACGATTTTATGCCTGCAACATACCTATGCTTAGGAAATAAATCCTATCCTATATATTAATATATAGGATATAATTTATATCTTTATTAATATTATAAATTAATATAATATATAATATTAATAATTGGATTAAAATTAATATTTGTAGTAATATAGCTTATCCAAGTACTTCAAAATTATACATAGGCATATTCCTATAAACATTTTGTATTATTTTATTGTAATATAATTATAAGATTAGCGGGCGAAAGCGCGCGTTTCCGAATTTGTATAATTTTAATGAAAAAAAGCAATAAACTTCTACAGTAAATAACATACAATTTAAGCGAAAAGTACAGTATATGTACATATATGGAATAATTAATATAAAATGAAGGTATTCAATTTAAAATATTATTTGGGATATTTTAAAAAATATATATTTTAGTAACTTACCACTTTTTATATACAGATTTAATTACATCCAGCTATCGTTTATATCGAGCATTTTATAACCTAAAAGACCGTGACAGGCAATCTAGAGCGAATACGAAGTAGGACAAGTTGAACATAAATTAATTTATTTTATGACATAAGTCTAACGTATGAAGGAAGGGAATATACAGAAAAAAAACAAATAAATAATATGTTCATATTATTAAGATTTGGAACAAATAAAGAATTCTATACTTTAAATGAATAGAATATAGAATTTCATTATTTTACTAAGACTTAGTTTATAAATGAGCTTTGCACTCCATCTATGGAACCCTCTAATTTCAAATATTTGACGGTTGTGGGTTTCTTTTATGGAACAATTTATATCCATTACTATTAATCTACTATTTCCCTTTGGATTGGAATGATTCTACCTTAAGTATGGCTTATCACTAGATAATCTTACTTCACACGCTTACTAATGAAAGAGTGTGAAGTTTAAAAAAAAACGTGAAAAGGGAAGACTTATTTATTATCTCTAAAACCGTGTATCTCTGGCTATTTATATAAGTGAAAAATATCGCATGGAAATATTTTCTTTCTAAATATTTACATAGTCCAAAAGCATAAATATCAATTTATTACTATTTTATCTAATTTGTTCTGATAACTAAAGGATTTTAGTTATCAGAACAAGTAATACCTGATAACTAAACAATTTAAACCAATATAACTTAATTAATTTCTAAAATACACGATACGAGACATACAACATAATATGTAAATTATATTTGAAATGCATGTTATTAATACGTTCTTGTTGGAAAATGAGCAGCACATTAGCGAGAAATTACAGATGTTATTTGAAATGTATTTATGCAAGGAATTGCATGTAGTAGCGTTCTACTTGCATATGTATATATGCCAAATGGTTAAAAGACACTAATGTTTAATATTTTTTTTTAGTGTCATACAGTATCTCGCATTAAGCAGGCTACTGCATGGAGGCATGTCCAGAGATACAGCTCCATTTTCCGGTGAATTCTGGAGGTGTTGCTTGTTAAATGGCAGAACTCAACGCCGCGCTTTTGAAATTTTAAATATTTCATTTCCTGAATTGGAATTGAAAACACAACAAGAGTTTACTTCACAGTCATACGCTCTTTGTGCCCTTGGGAACCTATTCTACGACCACCTTTTTAATTTGTTAATATGAATATTTTTATATCCTCTGGCATAAAGCAACGCAAAAACAAATTTATTAGTTTCTTTATATGTTTAACTAAATAGGGAACTAAATAACAGTTAAATACCAGTAAAGTAATCTACAATGATAACATGTCCTATCTATAGGAGTAACTGTTACGGGAACCAGAACGGTAAAATATATATATAAGTAAATATTTTTTCTCTGTATTATATAAAAACTTTAGTACTTTCAAATTACATTTTATTCCATTTTTGTTAGTAACGAAAATATGAGTTATTACAACTTAGGAAAATAAATTGATTCTTTTCTATTTCTAGAAATTGATGAAAAAAAAAAAATTCTATTTAGACGGTCGAAGTAAAGTATCGAATTTGAAAAAGTGCCATTTTCTTTTATTAATATACTTAGATCCTATTATTGATAGACGCAATAACTACATTTCTTAATAGTTTAAAGGAGCAATAAAGATATTTGCAACTTTTACTTTCGATGCTTTTCTTAGGGACCATTAATTTTTAAATTTTTATAGCAACACGCACTGGGTAAGTACAATATTTTAATATTACTTAATAAAAAATATGTCAACAGGTAAATAGCTATGTTAAATTGATACGTGAAAAGAATGGCGTAGCATTTAGTTTTGTTTGCTTTATCCTATAAAATAGTTCACTTTATTGCAAATTGTACTAATAAACTTTTAAATAACCTAAGACTTGGCAGCATCTTATGCCATAAAGTAATATCCGAGGAAATATAAACGTAATTTTATGAGGTTAGGTACATATTGTATAAGGACATTTCGTATTCATTCACATCATGTCAGATAAATTACTAATTCAAATAACTTTAATACTATAGAACTAACTAATTTATAATCTTCCATTTGACATGTATTAAACTTTAAAGCAGCAGCTCCTCCAGCTCCAGCAGTCGGAGGTTTATTTTAATATTTAATCCTAGTAATAAGTTTTAGTTTAGTTCAATATTGTAGTATAATATTGAATCTAATTAATCTTATGATTATAGGCCGTAGTGGCAAAAGCACAAGCTCCCAAAAGCACAAATTTCCAAATGGAGAGTCAAAATTCGAAAATGGAGAGTCGAATTTGAAAATGGAGAGTCTTACTACTACAATCCTATGTTCCCCCTGCCTACCCTACTATGTGTTGGATGCAGCGTGAAGCTAATAAGAAAATCTGGTTTAAAAATATTTTAAAATAATACGATGAGAATAAAATAGTATAAATATATAAATAAAATAATATAACAAATAGATATTCCAAAAAATAATGTACAGATACATTATATCCAAATTAATAGACAGGCTATGCTCAGCATTTACATTTCCTCCGAGTTCCAAACAAAAAAAAAATAGCCTGCATTAAGCGCAGTAATATACTAAAAATATATAATAACTTTAAGCAAATAGGTTAATGTATTATACAGACCTATTTCATGCTTTTCATTTTAAAATTTTAAAAGATCATTTATTTACTTAAACTCGAATATATAAATTAATACACTATATTATATTTATTTAATCATAAAATAACTATATTTACTTACGATTAATTCTGCAATACAAGTGTTAATAAGAAATTTCATCCAATATTTACTATCAATCTTAGATGTAGTAGCAACAAAGCTAAAAATATCTACATCTCAAAAGATCAGCTTGTTTAGCCGATAGGAGTTCAAAGTAAATCTTTCATTAGATATTCAAAAATGACTTAAAACGTTTTTCTTAACATCTTCTGGTTTTTTTTTGCGGCATAAACAGATAATTTCTAGGGTTCTTGCTCTGGGCGTATCTACAAAAATTTTTCAGCGTATCTACTTATCTACAGAAGCCTTTCAGCTTTGAACGATTTTTTCGCGTAATAGTTTTTTTTTTCATAAGTAAATATTCTGAGGTAGGCACAAGACTATTCTGGAGAGGGCGCGGACCACGCAGCCCCTATTACTACGCCCATGCTTCTCGTCCATTTGTGTGCCTGGTCATCTGTTCCCAACACCAAACTTTATCTAAACGATTCAACATTCAAGCCTACTCGTACCGAATGTACCAAAACAATTATAATATTACAAAAGGAATTTGCAACTGTACTTTCATGTTTTATTATTTGGATTACAGTTAGCATTTCTCCTAAAAAAATCAATTGCAGTTGACCGGTTTCTACTCCATGATGCAGCAGAGCGCTGGACCGTGCACCATTGTCATTCAATCGGGCCCATTGTGCCCTTTGTCGGACCCCACTGTTATTCGACATGGGATAGTGAATGTTGAAATGTCCCCCATTAAAAAATAAATATTTAATGTTAAATGTCGGTATGAGAAATATTTTAGTATGATTTGTATAAAATTGTTTTATTTTTGTGGCCGGTCGTGGCCCAGGCGCAGGCACGCAGTGCCTCCAGAATTCGGCGGAAAATGGGGAAAGGAGTGTCTTAACACTAGGCTCTCTCTGCCTACCCTGCTACATGCGGAATACAGCGTGAAGCTGAAAAAAAATTAAAATTGGGATTAATTGTTTATGAGACTTAGATTTATGTAATGTTTTTAATTACGGTAGGTTGCGGTAGGTAGGATAGACTACCTACTACTACAAAGTCAGCTTTATTCAAATGGAGTTGGTCTAAGGGACCTAACTAAATAAACCTTCTCCACTGCTATTTACTTACTAAAGAGAAATATTTTATAAATACACCTACGCTACGGTCCTACGACCTAACAGATAGACATTTAGAATTTTAGTTAGTTTGTACTAAAATGAAAGAATTCTTAATCCTAAATGATAAAGTAATTTTTTTTTCACGTTTTTTTTTGTATCTTCTTCCCTGACTTAGATGTAAATATAGTAAAAGAAAGCGGCACTCACATTTTTTTACCAGTCTTTAGTCTGTACTTATAAGTCTGTACTAAATACTGACGTAAAATAAACTAGACATGTTATATTTATTTTATTATGTTATACTTGTTGTTATTACACCAGTTTTAGTATTTGCTAAAGGAAAGTTAACTCTGACATTTTCATATATAACTTTCTACGTTAGGCATATGTATACATATATTAAAGATTTATAGATATATTTCTGTTGTCTGATTGTCAAAGAATACACCATGATTGATTTAATATTCACATTGACAAATAAACAAATATATGAAAATATATATTTCCTGCTAATTTAAATAATTCATTCATTTACAAATTTACATATTAATTGTTTACGATTAGTAATAATAATGGAAATTAAATATTATGTTATAAAAAATATTCTTCCTATTAATAAAAAAAATTGGCATTACGTACCTATGTAAAGATGGATGTTTTTAACAACATTCCGAAAGACCAGTTACGTTCCGGTAAATTTCGGAACAAATTCTCCTTGCTCTTGTTAAACGTATAAAAATAATTATTTCTTATAACAAAAGATTTTGCAAATTTTATAATATTTACTAATTTGCATAATATTCTTAATAACCCCTTAATAAAATAGTGATTTTGGCTTCGAAATACTGAACTACCGCCAAAGACCACGCATATCTTATCTATTCATTAGAGATAATAATTAAGACCATCCATCGTCACCTTAGAAACAACCTACATAAATCAGCTTAAAAATATTTTTCGAAATAATAAATATCTTACCACTGTCGAAGGTGCAGCAGGATTCACAGCTCGCATGCACTAAATAACTATAATTTTCACAAACTTAATTACCACGAAGAAAATTCAAATGTATTTCCAGTTCAAAAGCACAGATGATATTATAAGAATAAAATATAAATAACAGAATCGTCCAAAACAAATGTTTATCGCGTTATATCGACGTACGTAAAGTTGACGTTTCAACGTGACTAACGGTCCAAGTACGCGAGGCGGTCGGCGGCTAGCCGTGCCGACGCAAGACTGCATGTATCTCTAAATTCCCGACTCTCGAGCTTTCGTACTCGCCAGAGAACAGCCATCCCGCTCGCTCAACCGGTCACCTGCCGCTTAAAAAAATAAGGATCCCAACATTTCGGCGAAACTCAAACCTAACTAAAGAGCACTCTATACGCAGACAGGTATGCAGGGTCTTCCTTTATCGGGCTGCATTGACATCCAGAGCAGCGGCGTGCGCTGCTTTAGTTCAAATACTCTCACGCACCGGTTAAACTCTAAAGTACGAGCCGTTCGCACGGCGCAACCTGTAATTTGGATACATTATCTATCATTCAAAATCTGAGAAATTGCAGTGGGAACGAGGCTTACTATTCTAGCGTGATTCGAGCCAAGCAACTGGCGCCCCGTTGATAACTAATGTATAAACAATGAGATTTTAACATCCCACCTGATACAAACCAAGTGAGGGTTTTAAGCCATATATTCCGATTCAATTTACCGGTTATTTTCGTGGTTTATCTCGTGTACATCCTACGTCAATATTTATAGATGCAAAGTAAAGAAACTTCTCGGTTGTTTGCCCTCCCTATTGTGCTGTTGAGGCAACATCGCTGTTATGCTACCAAGGATTATCCTTCACAGATACAATATTCTTGTGCAAATGAAAGGTTCTGTTGTTGGCAGTATCTTAGCTGAACAAGACGAATATATCGATGTCCAAACTAGTAATAATAATATGCCCTTCATCTTGTTTAGTAGCACATTGTTATTTGCATTGTATTGTGCACTAAGTAAACGAACGTTTTACTGACGTAAGAAGTTTTATGTTTATGATCATGTATTTTATTTATTTTATTGTATTTAGGGTTCCGTTCCTCAAAAGGAAAGAGACGGAACCCTTATGGAATCATTTTGTTGTGTGCCTGTCCGTCTATCAAGACCAATTATCTCGAGATCACGTGGAGTTATCAAGCTGAACTTATTAACAAATAACTAAGTCAACGGTATCTTGAAGCACAGAAACATTCAAACTTTTAAGGCAATGCAATTAAAAGTTACGAGCATGTATGCTTTATGCTGCATTTTATGCGAAAATACAGCTCTATATTAAAATTGATATGATTTTGTTAAAAATACTGTTTAAATAAAAAAATAAATGTATTTATTCAATATAAGTTACATATATGTACCACCTACCCACTTGTCATAAGCATTTTTATATGTTTAAATCAACCCTACGGCTTAAGGGGCAACATGGCAAAGCACTCAGTTCGTAGCGGTTTATAAGGAAAACTATTTTCCTCTTTTAAATTAACTTAATGCTTACTTTTATCTGGTGGTTGGAATAATAAAGAGTTTCTTAAAAAATACGTTATTAAATATTAGATGGACACTTTGTTTATTATTTTACTTAGGTATTTTAATTATTATTAAGAATAGAGCCTTTTTATGCTATACGTATATATTTAAATACATATAAAGCCTCTTTTCTTAAAAATAATCCTAATAGAAATATATGAATTAATAATTAATCAATAATTATTAAGATCTTTAACTCGAAGTAATGAGCCTTATGTATGTAAAGGATGTAAAGGATGGTAATGTTTTTGCTTGTAGGTTTACTGTATGCCGTTGTAAATCGATCGATTTTTATATTTCTTACGTCAATCGATTCGTCTTAACTAACTCAAGGCGTCATATTATGACAATGAAAAAGAAACTTGTGAAAATAATTAATGATTTTGGTTTATTTTGATTGAAGGGGTAAAATTAGGTTAAGTGAGACTTTTTAGTTGATCATGTTTTTATAAGAGTATTAAATTTTTCATTACCATGATATATTGATAATAGATATATCATTATTTCAATAGTAACAAAATTCAAAATAATTGCTTGTTTTTCTTTTATTTATGCAGTCTGGTTATACAGTTCAGATTTACACAGTTCCAAGAGCCACGGGTTCGAGTTCCACTAGGTTCAATTTCTTTACGCGTCTTAACAATAAATCATACTGGTTATATATATACGTACGTTTTTATATATGAGATTAAAAATATGTGTAATTTTAAATGTATTCAAGTATTCTAGAAAACTAGAATAACTTCAGCGTTAGGTGTATTTTATCAAAAAATTCTGTTAACTAGTAATATTGTGTATCTTATAGCACACCGTCATATTATTGATAAGTTTTCCTCGAAAAGTGACATCAGTAGTGCATTACGTTGACGAGAATGAGTCTATAAACTAAGTATGATGTTTATGAACCTTGTGCGGTAGGTAATTTGATAAAAAGTACGCAAATTAAGTCAAATATGTAGAAAAAGGCAAACCAAACTGATAATTTAAAAAGAACTAGTTTAAACTACTAATGGTGATTTTAGTTAAATAATATAAAAAAATTTAAAAAGAGATTCATATATTAATATAGGAAACGCAATTTTCACATTTATAATTTTAGTAGGATTAGATCATTAATAGCTCGTCAATAACTCGTCTTCTAGACGGCGTATCAAGAATTTCTTGTTATTAGTTATTAACAAATTGACTTCCAAGCGGCAAAGCGAGTTCATCTTCATGTTTGATATTCATTAGATTCATCAGATTAAGACCTGTAAATGCTACTTAATTAATATCAGGGAACTGTTGACGTTGAAAAACTTCATAAAAACTGAAAAGCTTATTGTCTGCAGGCGGTCGATTCTCAATCAATAAAATCAAAAACAGCGACCCGTGTAACACCATAGGAGCTACAGGTGTATTGCCAGATTTTAATTATATATTCTGGATTCGAATCTTCTAATGTTGAATGCTTATGGAAATATACAAAAAGTTTACGTCCTCATTTCTGTAGATGTAATAAATTTCTAAATTACTTGTAAGGAGACCTCTTTGACTCTCCTCTCTTAATGAACATATTCAACAATGCTGTAATGGCTGGTGCACGATTATGATACTAGCAATAATCACATGCGTAAACAAAACAGTACTAAAGACGTATCGTCCTGAACAATACAGCTAGTTATAAGATATTTTTTTTTTGTTTTTTCTTCCTTTTCTTTAGCTTCAAGCATTTTTCCGCACATACCAGGGTAGACAGTGGAAACCTGGGAACCTAATGTTAAGACATTCCGTGTCCATAAAACACTTCTGTTCCCCATTCTCCGCCAAATTCTGAAAGCATTCCGTGTTGAATGGCGAAATGAAAATCTCTCTTCCTTTTTTTCTATATTTTTTTTCTTTTATATTATAATAAACCGTTTTATATGACCTGCCCAATTTCGAAACATTAAGTAGTATTGGTTGGTGGAACGTTGGCCTCTTAAGAAAATAAAAATAAAAATACTGTAATACAAAAATTAAGAAATAACTTTTAAAAACATTATCTTTTTGAGCAAATTTACAACCATTTTTCTCAAATTGGTTCATAAAATAAAAAAAAATATGTGCCCAAGTTTGTACACCGCTTAGTGAAAGTTAAATCGACCACCCGAAGATTTCTGAGTACACCTGCCTTCGAGCGTCCTGTTTGCGCTTTGTCGTCGCTCAGTACTTGCATGGAACTTCTTATTAGACTTATATATTACAGCCCCTTACAAAACGCAGGTGAACCTTTCACTTTATTTTATTAATAAATTTGTGTTCGCAGCTAATTTCCGTAACTAATAATAATTCTCAATAGAATTATTGGATATAATTTAAAATAGGTATATTTGCACAAAATATTTTAATATAATCTGCGTGACTTCAGCTTTGTATTTCATTATAATTTTTAACCACAAAAAACCAACTTCAAACGGATCCTATATTTGGAAGTAACCAAAATCTCATCAAACAACCTTGTGTCCTTTCCAATAAAAAAAAAACATCGAATCCGATTCACCTATTTAAAAGTTCTGAGGTAACAAACATTTAAAAAATACAGTCCAATTGATAACCTCCTCATATTGCTAAGGTCGGTTAAAAAACCAATATACCTAGCTATTAAATCTTTTTGCTTATAAATCAATATGAAATGGCGTAACAAATATAACTATTACGTCTGTCACTTTTCATAGTAACAGCAAATATGTTGCAACCGATAATTTATAAAATAATATTTTGAATTATTTAGTTTATTTTAATATTTTTGAGGAATATATTTTTGAGCGACAATGGCAGGTGTGTTGAATAAGTAAAATGGCGTCAGTGGAAATAATATGACCTAGATACGTTTAAGGTTGAACTATTTTCATTTCATTTCAGCTTTATATCATTTGTTTATCAATAATTATATATTTTTAGAGTTAACTGCTTCTCTTTTGAATATTGGTGATATGATAGATCTGGCGATTGGTACACCGGAGGTAACGACGAATTAAAAATTATTTAATGTATAAATTAAGCTAAATGTAATCGTTATTAGATACTTAGCTGTAGCCCGCACGTAATAGGGTAGGCAGGGAGAACTTGGGAACTTAGTGCTAACACATTCCGTTCCCTTTAAAAAATCCTCGAAACCAGGAGAGAGGAAATGATTATATTAAATATTTCATTTCTTCGAGTAGAAATTGAACTCTCAACCTGTCGCGTTTACAGTCACATGCCTGTGTCCCTACGCCACGACTGGCCTCTTCTATTATTTATTTTAATTTATTCCAAATAAAAAAAATCTTATCAATGTAATATTTGTCCCTTGAGATGTTAAATACAGATTAAGGTCCACGTTATACTTTGACATACGAGTATTATTATCTTGTTTGTAGAGTTAAATGAAATATTATAATAAAAGTTCTGGGCGCCTAACTTCATTAATATTAATTATATTTTTTTCTCTTTGAAGCTATATCCCGCATGGAGCAGGATAAGCAGAGGGAGCATAGTGTTAAGACACTCCGCTCCCCACTTTCTGCAGAATTCTGCAGTATACGTGTCGAGTGGCGGAACTGAAACGCCGCGCTTTGCCTCGACACCAGGGCGACGAAATGAAAATATTTAACATTTCATTTCCTCGAATGACAATTCTCAAAGGAGACGCCCTTGCGCCACTGTGTTCTCCTTTGTTGGTACCTTCCACGGTAGCCATGCCAAGGTCAGAGAGCTCGTCTAGCTCGGCCTCCCCAAGCCCAGTGACGCTGTACAGGCCCATATGGCCAACAGCATACTGCTCAATCGAAAAACGAACGAAAACGAACGAATGACAGCCTTTTACCACGACTGGCCTCTATTTATTAATAATCCTATTTATTGTTAATGCTAAAATATGATATCATTAAAGGTTGGCGTTGTAGACTTCGGTATGCTGCACACAGTGCTTCACTGCCTTGCACAGCAGATGCGTGTGGTAGACAAGCCCGTGGAGCTGCGGGGCAGCGCGGCGGTGCTGCCCCCTGGGAAGGAGAACGTTCGCACTGTCACTATCAACGAATATATAGTGGACACGGATGAAAATGTTAATATTATCATATAATAATAATAATAAAGCCTTAAGAAATTAAATATTTATATTTCCATTTCTTCGGTCTGTTGTCGAAGCAAAAGGCACCGGTGAGTTTCTCCACTCAACATGTAATTCTGGATGCAGAATTCGGTAAGAAGTAGGGAACAGAGTGTCTTAACACTAGGTTCCCTCTGCCTACTCTGCTGTGTGCGGCATACAGCGTGAAGCTGATTTATTTATCTCCCGTCCACAATTTACCCGCAAATACTCTTAAATCTTCATACCATTTTTTAGTAGGTTTTCTTAAGTGAAATCTATGCGATACACTTTATATTACCTTTAGATAAGTCTAAATTAACGTCCTCATCTGAATATCTTTATATTATTTTTAATGAAATGACATGAAAACATGACTTTAGTGAGTGAAGTAAATTCCGGATTCCGATGGCGGTATACATAATGTCTTAACGATTTGCAAAAAACTAAATTAAATATAAATCATTTGTGTAAGTCACAATAATGTCTTAAAAAATATATATGAATTCATAACATGTTCTTCTTCTTTCTCCTGGCGTTGATCCCGGCAATTGCCAGGGTCTGGGTCTGGGTCTCAATTGTATCAATTCATAACATAAAAATATAAATAAAGATCTATATAGGTTTATGTTCATACTCTGGTCGCTTTCACTTACACGCCACAAAATTGTTGTGCACGGTACAACGTTCACAATCGGATAATCCGGATTTATGAAATGAATTTATTTTTGATCCATGCAGTTGTAATTGCGTTAAAAGTTTGTATTTCATATAGATATTTCTAACTAACGCAGCTGTCGAATTCTCAAAGGTTTTACAATTTAAATATATATTTAAGCTATTCTATATAGATATATATATATATATATATATATATATATATATATGCTGTGCTAGGTTGACAGTCTATAGAATTATGATCGCCAATTTTTACATATTGATACTACATAAAGAGAAAGGAAGGTAATTAGCTTTAATATTTACCGTATCCGGGACTTGAAGCCGTAACTAGTACAAGCACGTAGTACACGAAAAAAACAACTGTGCCATTATAAACAATTTCAATTTCCAACATTCAAAGGTGCTCTAACTGATTAGATTTTTTTTTATCCTTTCTGAATGACTTGTTAATTGTAACGATTCAGTTATTTCAAGCAATTTGTAAAGGTCGAACGACTTTTGCTTTATTGATGGGAAATTTGTTTTACGTATATATTAGCTTATTTTAAGGTTCACGCACCGGTGGGCAGCCACAGTCGAAATTCAAAATCCATTTTACTTAATACGGATGGTTAATTTTAACTTGCTTCCTAATAATTTAATAGTTGAAAATATATCAGAACGACTTTTTCTTTGTTAATCTACCTATTATAGTAATTAAATTTAAATTTTCCAATTTCAGGCTCCAAAAGAAAAGAAATTAGTAAAGCCCGATGTTTGTAAGTTTCTTTTACTATTAAACTATCAAATTATATTATTTATATAACAATCATTGATAATCCTCTATTTAATTCTGTTACTGTTGATTTCAGCACCTGGTCCTCCGCGTCCGCCTGAGAAGGATACAATCTTAGTTGGTTAGACAATTAATTTTATTCTAATATCACCTGCTTCTTTATAGAGCAATAAAAAAAACTGTGAAATCTACTCCTTTATTATCTTTTCAATTTTAAAAAGTTAAATTAATACATTTCATAATTTTAAAACATACATATTTCTATTACAGTGGAACGAATAAAGAAAACATCATCCAAAGGTAGTATAATAATATGTTAAGACTACTACTACTTAAGCTCAATTCTTACTTACTTTACTTTCAGCTCAATTCAAGCTATTCCGTGTTGAGTGGCGGAACTAAACGCCGCTCTTCATCTGTTACTAGAGCAGTCGGAACCGTAATCATCGCGTTAACAGTCAGACGCCGTGTTGCTGCATCACGACGGCCTCTTATTACTAGAATAGTTCGCAGTAAATAAATAAATATATAAATCAGCTTCATGCTGTATCCCGCACACAGCAGGGTAGACAGAGGGAATCTAATATTAAGACATTTCGTTCTTCACTTTCCGCTGAATTGTGGATGCATTGCGTGTTGAGTTGCAGAACTCTACACCACAGTGAAGAAATAGAAATATAAATTTAAATAAATCACAACCAGTCGCTTTTACAGACATACGTTCTGTCCTCACGCTCCAACTGGCCTCGGCCTAGTTAGAAGTAACTTAAAGAAAAAAGACTGCAATATAATTATTATAATTAATGATATTTAATTAGAGAAAAAAGCAGGTCGGGGTCCACGCACACCTCCGGTTCCTATGCCCCGTGAAATCGGATCAACAGAAAGATTATCTCTGGTCACGATAAGCAAATTTAACATTCTCGAGACTGCTGTTGAAGACTTAAAAAATCGTGTATACGGTGTTATGCCCAAAAATGAAGAAATTTTAGAGGAAGTGAGGTATAAATAATTGCATAGGGACCTACCTAGGGGAAATTTGTTCTGACTTTTGACTAAATTTGACTGTATTATTGTTTCGATAGCTATAACACTTATTTGACTTTTACATACTTAAGTATATCTTATTTCATAGAGCTTAGGCCAAATGCAAGTTTGAGTTTGTTACTCAAATTAATGTAAAGTTACAAACTCAAACTTGCGGTGCAATAAAACTTTTGTAAATTGTACTTCCCGTTGGCTTACAATCATCGAATTGGTACAGGACCCTTACCCTAGAAAAGAGAATAAATAAGGAGAAGAAAATATTTGACGTAGTTTAAAAAATAAAAAAATGTAATGTATATAAAAATCAAACCCAATATAATTCAGATTGAAAGTATGTTCACAGATCACAAACAAACCTAAAGGCCATAACAGACATGTGGACGAATTTAAATGTGTCGTCAAGATTAGAAGCAGCTGAAACTGGTATCGCTAAACTCAGCTCCTTGGTCCAAGACGTGTTAACTAGTTCTACGACTGTAGCAGACTTACAACAACGTTCAGCCATAGAGTAAGACTTTGTTATCAGAAAAACCAAATAATTTAAGTTTTCTATCTGTAATTTGAATATAAAATTACTAACTTAGCTTCACGCTGTATCCCTAAGGGGGTAGCCAAAGAGAACGGAGCACCAAACGGTCTCTGAATATCTCTTTATTCAGAATATTCTCCTCCTCCATTGTCATCAACCTCTTCATACAAGCCCTCTGGCCTGAGGACCCCTTCGTGCTTTTTACGTGATCTTCCTTGAGTATATTTGATAGTGTGTTTACGAAGGTCAAACGAGATCTCCCCCGATATATTGTATAATTAATGAAATCTAATCGAAATAGATTACCTTATTCAAGACTATTCAGGTCGATTGCCTGTAGCATATAATTTAAATATAATTTTTATTGATTGGATTAATATAGTTTGTGAAATCTAATTCCTTATTATATTATTTTAAGTTTTTTTCTTTATCCCAAACTTTTTGTCAGCTTCACGCTTTATTCCGTATAACACTGCGATTTGCATAGAGAAGTTAGAGTTAAGACACTCGGTAATTTACGTGTTGAGTCGAAAATATTAGTGTGTGGAAACCGAGTGGAAATCGAACCCATAGCCGCATTTACAGTAACACACTGTCCCATTTAGCCATAACAGCTTAAATTATTAAAAAAATTTGAAATTATTATTATATTTTCAACAGACCATCTTCGTTAGCACCTCCGTCGTCCATAGCACAGCCGTCTACTATAGCACTGCCTTCATCTATAGCACAGCCTTCAACTATAGCACCGCTTTCATCAATTGCGCATCGTCCTTCAATGCCAGCAGCAGTAGAGCCGTCGCAACAAATATCAACTACCGACGAAATGGGAAGCACAGAAGAATTGGCCACTATACAAGCACGCTTAGATCGTATAAGAGCGGACTTGGATAACCTAACTAATACGTTTTTCACTGCATTCGGAGATTTACGTACTGGTTTTTTATTAATACACATATTTTTTTTATATAGGGTATAATCTATTAGGGGACTATAGTTTTCGACAATCGTATTTTACTGCTTTTTAGCGGTAGTTTAGTATAAAGATGAACATTCTAAAAATCTATATCCAACATAAATGAATGTAATCCGATTAAAAAATATACGTTAAAAAGAAAACAATATTAATTTTAAAAAAACTTATGCATCTATCATCAACAATTCATTTATAATTATTATAGATAGATTTAGTAATAAGAGCTTCTACTGTATTTAAAAATTCACAGGTGGCACTGCCCCGTCACGAGCTGAAGCTGAAACTATAACTCCGCCCATTTCACGGCCTTCGGGTAACATAACATTATTTTTAACATCGATTTTATTATAAAGATTATCACTAAAATGATTTAGGTAATTATGTAATAAAATAATCTATAGAAAACTTTTCTATGATTTGAAAAGAATGAAAATTTTAACCTTTTCATACCTTGTTTGCTTTGAAGTTAAGTAAGAGTCATTTGTCATATTATTTCTTTTACTATATTTCGTACTTACTATGGTAAAACTTAAAAGTCCGTTTTACCCGCAATCGGCCTCCCATTAATTGTAATTGGGAAGTCCACTTCCACTTACTTCCCTACGCTGCTTAGAAGTTTCTGTAGGAACCTCCATGCCAAAATTCCAGCTTTCTACACACAACCAATAGCATTAGTACGTTATCTGGCTGTTTGTAAGTGAAAAACGGACACTTTTAATATCTAACAGAAAGAAGACAATCTGAAGCTCCACATCGAGTTTCTGCAATAACTGCAAATCTAATGGAACGACTCGCCGAACTAGAAAAACGCGTTAATGACTGTTGCGAGAGTATCGGAAAAAAAGAAGGCGTAGTTCAAGATCAGGTAAAATATAACAATAGATATTTATTTGTTTACAATTAACTATTAGTATTAACATTACCTACTAAGTGAAATAATATGAGTTTTTAACATACTTTTGGTTTATTTATAGTTTTTACTCATACGAAAGGAATTTGTCTGAATCGTAATAGAATATACCCAAGCTAACAATTGTTATTCTTAGAATAGAACTATAAACTTCTGTAAAGTTAACAATTTTATTGTAAATTGATATAATGAATATAACACACGAACTTAGCTATGTATATTATATCTGTACTCATCTATGGCAAGTTTATTTTGGGTTAAAGTTAATTATATTTTCCTCTGCATTTCAGTTTTTCTTTTTATTTATTGCTTCGCGCTACTCCCTCTGCCTATTCTACTATGTAAGATACACATAGTAGAATAGGCAGAGAGAACCTGAGAACATAGTGTTAAGACACTACATTACCATTAAGGCAGTTCCGTTCCCCCAATTCCGCTTTCACCTCGTTACCAGGGCGAGGAAATGAAAATATGAAATATTTCATTCCCCGAGTGGAAATCGTATCCACATCCGTTGTATTTACAGTCGCACCCTTGTGCCCATACGTTACAACGGTCTCTAGAAATTAAAGACATAGATAAATATCTAATAAAGGAATAAAATTAAATAATTTATTACAGTAATAGTTATTATTTTTTTACAGTTATTAGTTTATTACATTAATACAGTATAAGAACATATTTGTTATAGATTAATTCATTCCAAGATCAACTGGAATATCTAATGAAACAAGTCGCGGAGCTCACAGAGGAGCTGGCATCTGGCAAATTATCGCCCGACCTTATAAAGGATTTGCAGGGTACGACACCGATCATATAATGACGGTTACTTTTAAGTAACTTGTAATACTTGTAGTTTTTTTAGATTTTTGACGAAGAAAATAAAAGGCAACCAACCTTCTTTATTTCCACTTTTTTCTCCTCTCAAGCATAATAGAGAAATGGATTCTTGTAAAATATCTATGAGTAGAATGACAGAACACCGCACAATGTCTGACCAGAAGTTTCTTTTTCATTCATAAAAAAAATTAAAAAGACATCTGAAGGTCGATCTCATAGATGAAAGCGGCATAGAAATGCGGACCTTGGGCTCGCATGTATAAACTGCTCTAAGCTTGAGATGCTCTTAAGCTTTCATTCGTATGTTATTAAACAGCATCGCTTTCAATATCGATCTCAGAGCTGAGAATGGTTTATGAATTCGAACCCTAAATGTCACTCCGAGTAATATTTATCCCACAAATATAGTTGTCTCGAACAAACATACAAAAAGAGAAAAAAATAAAAAGAAATTATTAATTATTATATGTGTTTATATCTTTATGAAAATTATGCAAATTTTGCTTATATTTACATAAAATAAATAGTAATACACTTTATAATTGTAGGCTTAATGACTCTCTTCCAAACCGTACAAGAAATGCAAGAACAATTGAAGGAAGTCCACGACACGGCAGTTCAATTAGCTAACGAAAAGGACGATCGACAGAATAACATGAACGTAAGAACTCATCTAATCAATAATTTATATTCAGAGGGCTATACTAAAAATTAAAGTCGCTGTTCTACTATTAAATATAAATAAGCTAAATATTAAGCTAACTATTTGGGTAACGTTGAGTTACGCGAATCTACAAGCAATGTCTAAAAATGAAGAACGGAGTGTCTTGATACTAGGCTCTCGGTGCATTTAGTGAATGAATAAGCTGAAAATCTGGATTCTGGAGGCACACACTCAACGTCGCGCTTTGCTTCGATACCAGAGCAAAGAAATGAAAATACGATGTATTTCATTTCCTCTAGTGTGACAACCTGTCGCGTTTAAAGCCGCCTATAAATAGCTAACTATTTACTGGTTTTACTATAATAACTATATAAAATCTCGCATATAGGCTCTTCTAGAACAGATAGAACTATTGAAAACAGTAAAACTGGACCGTGAAGACATGATAGAGGCAATGGCTGACAAGGCGGACCTGCGTATGGTAGCTCGAAAGGTGTCACACGATCAGTTCGAGCTGGCATGCGATGATCTCTCGCGAGGACTTGAGCATACGCTAGGAAAACTCAATACACAAGTATATCTAAGCAAATAGCTAGAATTTAATTTTAATTTCTCGTGTCATTTTATATTTTTGCACCAAAAAGCCGACCGAACTGTATTAGATACTGATTTCTAATCATGGTGTACTTTATTTTTTCAACCTGATGCTGTGTCCCTTATGTAGTAGGATAAGCAGAAAAAGCCTAGTGAAAAAAATTAAATATTTAATATTTAATTTCCTCGAGTGGAAATCGAACCTACAACCTGTCGCGTTTACAGTCCCTTTGCCGTTATGGTATAAATAATATATTGTTAGAAAATGGAAGCGGTTAACGTTTTTAAAATAAACACGTAACGTCTATATGTTTCTAACGTACTCGGACAAAGGTTCCACATAATTACAATAAGTGACATATAACACTCAAGAACAACACTACACACTAGATACCTTTCAATCAGGGCTTCCGCCTCCAAGCAACTGTGTTCATTTGACACATTTCCACTGCTTTTATTGTCTTTTTTTCACCTAAATCTACCCACTTTTACACTTGTACGCTAACAATATTAAAATAAATTTAGGAAACATTATGGCAACAAGCATTAGATGACATACAAAGAGAAATCGAAACGAAACTGGACAAAATGGAACTGTCGCCAGTGAAGGACTTCTTTAACACTAAATTACGCCTCTTGCAAGATAACCTCAAGCAAATGGCTTCCTTGCGTAAAGAAGTGGAGGCGGCCGGCACCAAGCGAGGATTACTAAGGTATTTACAAAGGATAGCATAAATAAATGTAATATTAATATATTAATACAAACCGTTATAATATTGCTATTCTCTTGAAATGACTAATAAATTATCAGGTCAAAATATTAGGTATGTCACCGTATGTCTTGCAAGATCTAACTATATATTCCTGTTTAAATTTAAAAGAAAAACCGGCAATGTGTGAGTCGGCCTCGCCCGCCAAGGCTTTCTTTGCGGGGGGGTATGCACTCATTTTGTATGCATGTAACTACAAGTTTGTATGCATGTAACTACAAATTTTCGTTTTCTTTTAATATTGTTTTTTTTAACAAACAGGGATGTGAACTGTATCTCCTGCGATGCAAATGCAGTAATGCCGACAGAGCCACCGTCGACAGTGCCCCTCCTTAAACCTTTGCCCGCAAACATATCCATGAAGCCTTATCTTAGTTACGAACTTGGTATGTATAAATTATAATATTTTATTAACGATGGTAAATCGCGGCGTTGGTTTCCGCTACTCAACACACAATGCCACCCGAATTTGGCGAAAAATGGGAACGGAAAGTCTTGATATTAGGCTCCCTCTGTCTACTCAGCTGTAAAAGGAACAATGATAAAATTGTTTACAATTCAAAACCTGAGAGTTCACACTAAGTTTATTTTTAAGGCGACTTTGAAAAGTAAAAACACAAGTAATCTCATCTCATGTAGAAAGAAATATGTAGAACTTTAAGTATATTTATTACGTATAAGTTAACTCTCTCTCATATAACATTAAATCTACCTATCTCTAGATGCAATAAGGAAGACACAAGCGACGAACGTTCCGCAGCGAAATCTACACGACTGGGAGAATATTGAGAAGCAAATGGCGCAACACAAACCACCACAAAAACCTAAGTAACTATTTGATAAATACTTAATCAAATGGTTATCGTGGAAAATATATAACTACAGTACGATCAACAAATCGTGACCATCTAAAAGTTAAGTTGTCTGAACTTTTGCAATGTTCCCTCGGGACGAAAATAATCAAAACTAAGAAAAAATCTAAAATCCGCTTGAAATCAATCGGCCACAACTTGTTGACCGTACTGTATGTACTTAATAATTTCCGCGCCATCGAATTTAATTAGTGAAATTGGACATAACAATAATATTTCCAAATATACTTAAATGAAATAGTAAGTAAACAATTAACTAAGGTAAATTCAGCTCAATTGGTATATCGTATGCGATATATAATCTACTAGCCGTAAGCTCTTCTTGAATGGTGATTTTTTGTTTATTTATAATGAAGGTGTTTTCTAATTTTAACTTTATTTTTTGTTATTAAAAAAAATAACACCTTTGGTAACACCAAATGTATCTCGATAGGCGAAAATTTAAAATAATATACGCAATGTATCAGCAATCCTTGAGAAATAAAAGATTTGCATTTTCTTTTGATTTCAAGTATTAAATAAAATATTTAAAGTCGACTTAAAATAAAAGAAAGATAATTGGACTTTGTGAATATAACTCTAATAGCGCTTTATTCTCGTACAAACTTTTAATAGTAACGTTATTCTGTTACGAGTTCTAATTGCGTTGAACTCTTAACTGTCGGAGCAGCCATTGTGTAGTTGCTAGCTAGTCGCGGGAAAGTAAGACTGTCTTCGTCTGTCTTTTACAATTTAATTAATCGATCGTGTCTGCCAATGCAGTGTCTTAAACTTAAAATATACTTGTTAAATACATTTCGATGGTCCCCTAGGTATCTTAAGTATCAAATTTTAAAAAAAACAGTTTCACGCTGTATCCCGCACACAACAGAGTAGGCAGAGGAACCTATTGTTAAGACACTCCGTTCCTCATCTGCCCAATTCTAGAGGCTTTGCGTGTTGAGTGGTAGAACTCAACGCTGCGCTTTGCCTCGACTCCAGAGCGAAGTAATGAAAATATAAATTTAAATAAATATTTTATCGCCTTGAGTGGGGATCGAACCCACACCCACCCAATCGGTTTTACAGTCTTACTTTCTACCTCTGCGCCCCCACTGGTCTAAAGTATCGAAAGGGAAAAATTGGTAATTTCTTTTATTTGATGTTTTGAACCACTTGCAAGAGTAGTTTTCGATTACATAGAGGTTTAAAAAACGCAGAAATAACCTCCTTTTTATTTTGAAAACGTGTTATTGTAACTACACTTCTTAGTAGTTGAAAAAAAGAGTAAAACATTTGCAATTTTTCACTTTCGATAGAATATATGTCCTTCGATTTGTCTCTTCAACTTTGACTAATATGTGTTTTGTTATATGAATGAAATTCGACAAATAGACACGAATTTTACGTATTTATGTTATGTATTTTTAATATAATGCCAATAATAAAATATTTTATTTATTAAGAAAAATATAACCCTGATATTGAAAAAAAATTAAAAGAACAGATTCAAAACATATCTGCAATCGCTACTGCGGCGGCTCCCACACAGTGACGACGGCGGCGCAGCGCGTGGCTCGCCTGGGACACTTCATCAAGCAGTGGGGCCCCGATGTAGTGCCTCTATCCTCTGGCTTGGCTGCTGGTGACGATGGCAGGGTAAATATTTTTAGTATTTTCTTTCCTCAGCTTCAAGCTGTATTTTTTTATATATATATATATATATATATATATATATATATATGGAAAAAGGACAAGGCAAACGAGCGTACGGATCACCTGGCGGTGATCACCGCCGCCCACGACCCCGTGCAACACCAGAGGTGCTACAGGTGCGTTACCGGCCTTTGAGGAGGAGATAGACGCGCTTCTTGAAAGCACCCATATCGTACCGACCTGGAAACACTGACGCGGGTAGACCATTCCACAGTTCGGTGGCGCGTGGAAGGAAATTTCTACGAAACCGCACAGTAGTGCGGTATATAGTATATAGCAGGGTAGGCAGAGGTAACCGTTCCCTTTATTAAATAAATATTTATCTCCATGTAGTATACTATACTACTTATTAGACATTTTTATTATTACTTGAATATATCTAGTAAAGATTTATTATTCACTCACATCTGTTACTCTTTACAGCTATATAAAGTCAGTCCAGCAGTGGACGAAAAAGTTGACACCGGTAAGTTTATAGTCAAGCTTAGATTGAGCGACGAAGCCCCGGAACATATCGAAGGCGACGGTGGTCCGTGATAGGCTTGCCTTGCACCGAAGCGTCGTAGTAGTATGCGGGGGTCATATAAGTGGAAAGGGTTTTCTTTAGGGTTTAGTAGGTATATATATGACTGACCGGTGAGTCCCACAATGCCTTGACTGTAAGGAACAACATATTTAAAACATATTTTTTTAGCTTCACGCTGTATCCCGCTTATAGCAAGATAGGCAGAGGAGGCCTAGTGTTAAAACACTCCGTTCCCCATTTTCCGCCGAATTCTGGACTCAATGCCTGTTGAGTGGTGTAACGCAACGCCGCGCTTTGCCTCGACACCAGAGCGAACAAATGGAAATATAAATTTAAATAAATATTTCAAAAATAAATACTTCAGTATAAGTAGGAACGTTTACAGGTGGAGATACTGCAGATGTTTCCTGTACTCCGAGAGTAACCAAGAAAGGTGACCATCCGAAAACAATGCAAAAACCAGGGTTGGTTAGCGCAGTAAGTTTACCTTAATTATTAAAATCTAGTCCTACAAACACTATCTATATTTAAAATATCTATATATAGTTAAAAGTACATAAAAGTAATATATTTCCGTACGACACTTGAAAATATTTTTCTATATTCTGTTTGTTTTCAGCAAGAATGTCGTTGTTTGGATGGAGGTTAGTTTTCCTATAACTATTTTTAACTCTTTATTTTGACATAATAGGCACGATGACAGCTAGTAAATATCACTAAAATTATGTATTTAATGAATTAAATTGAAATTTTATTATTGAGTGTATTAGTTAAGATTAACGTAACGCCTTAACGCGTTTTGGTGCGATCGATAAACTTTTAAATTAAAATATATATTTTTTTAATACTAATATTTTTTTGTAGACATAAGATATTCGCCGTAATTATATATTTCAACATTATAGAACAGTTTCTCGAAATCTGTCATCACGCCTATCTTATGCCTGCTTGTCTACTTTGTCTCATTTACTCCTTTTACCTAGATTATAAATTTAATATTTTAAATGTATTTATGACCTATTTTAGTAAAAAGTATAAAAAAAGTGTAAAACAAAGCTTTATATTGAAGCTTGTAAAGCTTTATTGATTGAAGCTTGTAAAAACACCTATCTTTTACTGTTATCTTAACATAAAAAAGATATCTATTTCCTGTATATTTTTTTTCAGAACAACAAACAAAAAGATAATCTTCACATATTTATAATATCATATATTTTCATGTTATTTACTTGTTATATTTGAAATAAAAAAACTTAACTTTGTTTAATCATTTTATTGGTAAATCTATTACCACAGTGTACCTTACAAAAAGATTGATACAGCTATACAATTCTAGTTATCTAAATAGTAATAGAATCATCCAGGATCCAAGTGTTCTTAACTAAAAACAATTATATTCGCAAAGATCTTAAATCTTATTAGAAAACCACTAATATATACAAATTGAAAAAACAAAAAACGATTTGTTGTAGAGAGGGACGAGTGAGAATTTTCTATAATTTACAAACTGTTTTATTAGACATTTAATACCAAACTTTGTATAATTTAAAATCTATGTAATTTTTAAATGCATATTTTTTTAGATTAATATAATTTTAACTTTTATTATATGAAAACATTCACTTTACTAATCAAGTAATAATGGTCCTATATACTAAGTTCCATTCAACATTTACAATTTTAACCTGGTGAATTTATATTATCTCTTTTACATAGTACTTGTAAACATGCATACTATAATAATTTGTATATTAATATATAACTGAGTGGTTTCGATTAATGTTACTGAATCATATTGAATTATCTACCTAAATGCTACAAAAACTTCTTATATAATTAATTTTTACATAAAAGATGTATCCAATTTCAAAGATTTAAGCAAAGAAAATAGAATGACTTAGTTATAACTGGATTTAATAATGGTTAATGCACGCTCATCTGATTTTATGCCACTAAATGTATTACATATTATTCCAATTGGTAAGTTGAAACTATAAAACTGTAATAATATACACACACCTGGTCTTAATACATAACAAATATAAGTTTTATTTTCTTTTCAACTTCTAGTTTCCTAACCTAGTGCACACCCTAGTGTTACACTTTCCGCCCAGTTTCAATGCCCAGCTTTGTCTTTTTAATCAGATAAAACTTCCAGAGACAAGTTAAAATAATTTAAATAGAAGGAATGGGAATTTAACTCACAACTATTTATATTCAGACACTGCCGCTCTGCACTACTACACCTTCGAAATGCCTATGATTCTTTATAATAATTATATAATTCTAGTATAGATGGCTAATATACATAAGACATATGAGAGCAATCACACATACATTTGTATTACACAATATACTGTCACAGATAATAAAAACTTTGTTTTACATTTCAAAACATTGTAAGTATAATCATAGTAAGGATAATCATATTTATACTAATTTTCAATATAACTATCATTAGAAAATCGTAGGTTTAATTTAACGAGACACAACTCTTACTTAAAATCTAATAACTGTTTTAATACAAAATCTACATACTACAATGATCAATCATTCGTTTCATTATTTTCATATCTTACTTGACACATACAAGAAGCGTTTAACGATATTTTAGCAAAAAAGGTGGTAATAAAATAATAAATTCAACATCCAGCTTCAAGTCTTTCCCGCATAGCATTGTAAGCAGAACAGCCAACGAACCTAGTACCAAGACACACCTACCTAGTACCTAGTACAGACAGCAGAAAAATAGAAACCAACCTATACATCTGTCAATTATTCCTGCATTTACATTTACAGTCAGAAGCTATGCAGTGCATCTAATAATTAAATTGTTGTTTATTGAACAACAATGGTGACGATAAAATAATAATGTAACTTGTGCCAGTTGCGCCAATGTAAGTGACATATGATGGATAATATTTTTTTAGCTTTACACTGTATCCCACACATAGCAGAGTAGACAGAGGGAACTTGGGAACCTAGGGTCAAAACTCTCTGTTTCTATTAAGACACTTCCGTTCCCTACTTTCCGCTGAATTATGATCTATTATAAATTAATAATTAATTCAATCAAGAGCCCGTTGTGACGCAGCGGCACAGCGTTTGACTATAAACTTTCTTTAACTGTAAATTTTCTTTTCATCGCTTTGGTTCCCTCTAGTTTCCCTCTTCGTACCCTACTACACGCGGGCTACAGCGTGACGCTGAAACAAAGCTGTATAAATTAACGGTGTCTCCCTCTAGCGCTGTAGTGGTTTCCGTCGCGACTGTACCGCCGCTCTTTAGGATCGCGCGCACCCCGGGACCGGTCCCGCCGGTCTCGGTCCCGTTCACGGGATCTCTCCTTGTCCCGGGATGATTCATGAGTTCTGTGAATTAATAAAATTCTATATTCTTTTAATTCATATGTTTTTATTGAGTATATTAGTTAAACAAAAATGTGTTGTTCAAACAAAAATATTTTTTTTCATTGTAATTAGGTACTTTATTATAAGTTAAATTATTTGTTTTGACGTGTATAATTTTAAATATATATATTGCTCTAAAACATTCGACTCAAATTAACTAATTAGCTTTACACTTAATTACTACAGTACTACTATACTTTCAACATAAAAAAATTGTTTTCTAAAGCGTTTAATGCCCAAAAGTTTGAAAAAATGTTTGCCACGACTTGTCAACCGTACTATACCTAATTAAAAATGTAAATATAAAACATATACATAAATATAATACCTAGATTCCCCAGCAGACCGGCTGTCGCGGGACTTGCGGCGCGCGGGCGGCGACCGCGACCTCGACTTGCGCGTCTTGGGCGAGCCGTGCTGGGACTCCCGCTCGCTGTTTAAATTAAAATCGTCGAACCTATAACATTGTAATTATGATGGTAACTTTCTTAGTTATAGTAATGGATTCGAATCCCTCGCGGGGAAATTAATTATTTAATAATTTCACTTCATCGCTCTGGTAATTAGCCAAAGCGCGGCGTTAAGTGAACTTAAAATATGTTTTCATATGTCATGTAATCTATGAATATTTTTTGCATTACACAATACTTACTTATTTTTGGGAGCTTGGGATGAGCTATGACTAGAACTGGAACTTGACGATGAACTGGAAGATGATGAAGAACTTCGGGATCTACAAAAATAAAAAAATAAAACATTTAAAAATAATTTAAATGAAACATATTTATAATAATCACAAAAAATAAAACCTTTTTCTGCTCTTTATTGATTCTGATTTTCCATTTTTATCTACTGTAGTTGTTGAACCTTCTTTAGAAGCGTCTTCTTTTTGTTGGTCATCATTATCTGAAAAATAAAAAATAAGTATAAATTAAATATGGCTAAAACAAATGTAATCAAAACTATACAGCCCGACAAGAAGTTTAAGAACGTTGTAAAGATAGGGGCTAGTCAAACTTGCACATATACAGTCGCGTGCATAATCTATTTTAACCCTGAAATAGGAGTTGAAAGTTTGTATGGATAAATCTTTAAATTTGAACCGATTTTTATAAAATTTTAAATTCAGATTCATTAAAATATTTCATTGACAACTTTTTTCACTTTTTTCTTGTTTCACGGTTTATCAGAATTTATACCCTAAACTGAAAATTATTTAATCAATATGTTCAATAAATATTCATAAGGTTTAAGCGGGCGAAGCCGCCAGAGGCTGCGGAATTCGTCTTAACTTTGTCATATATACAAAGTGGCGTAGTAAATGCCATTATGAGTCGCGTTCAAATGTACTAGTTTTGAGCGGGCTAGCGGTGCGGTATGAATAGGGGGCGTCGCTGTGTAAATATCTAAACTATATATTATGCACAGATGGGCATCCGCGCGTACTTCCGAATATTCATAAATTTTTTGTCGGCCTATATGTATACTTATATCTACACCGCTAACCCATTTTGGATGAGTTGCCTTCCTCCCCGTCGCTGCCCCACAGATCATACTTAGAGAGGTCAGCGTCGTCCCCCGACTCCTCCTCGTCCTCCTCCTCCCCACCCTGCTCCTCTTGTGAACCAGACGTTCTAGGCTGAAACAAAATTACGTATAACAAACAACAAAGCATTTATACTTGCAGACATATTGTTAAAACTTCATGCTATACCAGATTAGAGAGACACTATTTTAATCATAATTCTATTTGAACGATAGCATGATGCATTAAAAATAAGTCTTAATTTATTTTTATTTTTGTATACAAACCTTTTTGCTGCTTTTTCCTCTTCTCCCCTCCTTGACACTCTTGTCAGTTTGCTTAACAGTTAATTTTAACCTATTTAATAAGATCGGTTTGGGAAGTGCGAAGCTTTTAAAATTCCCTATCACAGGTGCATTTTCATTTAAATGCAGTGTTTGATTCTTTTTTGTCTCGTCTGCATTTTTTAGATTAATGTTTAGTTTTTTATTTATGCTACTTGGTAACACTACTGGACCTGGATCAAAGATGTCACTTAAAAAAAGAGTATCCCCAGTATTTCCATCTAGTTTCTCTAGCTCTCGTTCTATACTTTCGTCTATATTAGATTCTTTCTCCCAATCTTCATCATTTGTTAAATTTATCATTTCTACTTTTTCATTGATTTTATTATTACAATCATCTTGCCCATTCAACCTTGTTGTGTCGTTTGTTGGAATGTCATTTGGCTTTTGGGAGAGATGTTGTAAATTTTGAAGTGCTAGTAACAAAGTGTTTGTATTTATATTGGAGAGCAAGCTCGAGAGATCTATTTGAGGCGAAATTTCACTTAAATCATTGTTACTATTAGTTTCAGGTACTGTTGATACTTGTTGTGAATTAACTTCTTTAGATTGTTCATTGATTACATTTACTTTCTCAGTATCATGAGGTAAAGAGTTATTGTGAGTTTGGGATTTATTATTCATAGTATTATCTAATTTTATAGTAATTGATTCTAAAATATGTACTTTCTTTGAAGGACTTATATTGTTTTGAGTTTTTGTTGTTGGATGCATATTTCTGTTTTCTTCTGTAATACACCTTATTTCTTCAGATAGTGATGTAGGAATTGGGGGTGGTTTCTGAGTAAGACAGGTCAGGTTAATTTTTTGTGGATTTGCTGTGGACTGTTGATATGTAACTTGTGGTGACACATTTATTATATTTTCACATTGAGATATTTTGCATTGAGTAGTATTATTAGACAGCATTTGACCAGCACAACTCTTTTCCTTAGTATCATTAATATCTTCAAGTAAGCCTAGCAGCATTTCATGTTTATCTCTAATAAAATTTTCATTGATTAATTGAGTACCACTATCTTTTTGCACATCACTACTAGTATCATATAACATATCTGTGGTGGGGCTCTGGTTTCTTAAAGATCCTATACTGGGAGGCGATGGTGTGCGTTTTCGATTTATATTTAAAGGTGTTTCTAATGAATCAGAATTTTTGTAAAGTGCGTCGTCATCTTCATCCCATAAAGTTTCGTATCTTTTAGCAGGGTCAGCAGTTTCTAATACTTTGTGTTTCTCAGTGTTGTCTTGACTTTGATCATTATCTCCAAATATATCCATTATGCTCTTGTTTTTAGTGGCTGAATTTGACTGAACAATGTCAAATACACGAAATGCATTTTCCGAGGATTTAATGTTATTCAACATACCAACAGGTTTATCAAATGGCAAATATTGAACCACCATGGCACTGCTGTCCACCTCGTCTTTAGTAAAATCCTCAGCTCGACTTACAGAGTTGGGTATCTGTCTTGAGATATATCCTTGGAGTTCACTCTCCGTTGGATCAATAAAATAATCATTCATTTTGTGTGAAATTTCCAAAGGGCCAGAAGATACTTCCACTGCTGTTGCACTTATATTATTGACAGGTACATTACTAGAAAAACTACTTCCATTTCCTTTAGCCCAAAAACCTCTTTTCTTTACATTATTTTTGAAATCTTGATAATTTTTCTTAGCCGTGGCTGCAAGCCTTGTAGGGACATATTCACTGGAACAACCATCAGGTTCTGATACATGATCATTGTCTTGATGTCTACGTCTATCTACTACATTCATATTGCGTAAGTTCACTGTGTAAATATTACCTGTAACAAGTGGCGATTGCTCAGAATTTTTAATAGTATTATACCCTGAATAAGATTGATTTTCATTAGAATATGTGGCTGTTTGTGAAGTTGGATTAGAACGTTTTTTCACTTTTCGCTTTATTTTTCTTTCACCAAAAACACGCGATCGAAAATCTACATCATCACTGTTATAGGAATATGAATCTGAATCTGATTCATTAACTGAGTGGCGAGACATATTGGACTTTGGAGGAGGGCTTTTTCTTCTGTTTAAAACTTTAAGATTATTCTGGTCTAAATCTGAGTCAGGGTAGTTAGAGTCCTGACTGTCACGAGAACTTGACCTAGTTCGTTGATGTGTAGATGCTGATTGACTTCTACCTTGAGATATCCTATCATCAATTGAGGAACCGCCAGCAACTCTCGCTTCCGAATCTATACCACCAATAAGAAGAGTGTCTGTACTATTACTTTTTTGTCTTGAGCCATATATAGAATGATTGTGAGTTTGATTATTTTTAAGACAATCATCATCAGTATCAGATATTATAGCGATTTCATCAGGATTTGTTTTTTTTTTATTATTGCTATTCATTTTAATATTTACATTTGAAGATCTCTCTGTATCCTTTTTTGATGTATCTATATGTGCATCAATTAAGCATCCAGTAGTTAACAGTCTCTGTCTCCATGCAAAAATTGTTTTAAAATCTGGTGCTGGTTTGTCATACATCATTTCAAATTTATCAGTGCTAATTTTACAATTGTTGTATACTATTGCAAATGCTGCTGTTTTTACTCTTTCTTCTAGTGTGTATGTAACTTCAAAATCTTCAGCTGGGGTGGGCCCAGTGAATTTATATATAACATCATTATTTGTTGAGGATACCCTATTTTCCATAACTGGGTTATAGGTTTTTAAGGCTGGGGATATGCTGTTATCACTTCTACCAACCTTAGAACTAGTTTCATATCCTGAAGAACCAGTTTGATCTTTGTCTCCTGAACTACAATATCGTTTACGAGAAGTGCCATTGGTCTTGTACGGAGATGTGGCAGTATTAGGTTGATTTTGGAACTGATTACGTCGTAATGCAATTTTATTCAAAGGAGGCAGTTCACATATTGAGCCATCACTAAGACTCCCATTAACTTTTTCAATATCCTGTTTTAATAACATAGGCACAGTTGGAGGTGGTACAGGCATCACAACATCCATTTTAATTTCCTCCTGCAGCATAGCTGATGGCAACTTTTTGTTTACAGGTCCTTCGGTGATGCCGACCTGAAGGCAGGAAAAATTATCTCCACTTTAGTAATGATGTGCTTCGAAATTTATTTCACTTAGTAGTTAGATTATAACTCTTCTTAGCTTCAAATTCCATTATCTGTCATTTTAATAAATGTTTATTTTTAATAGTGCCAGGAGTAAAGAGATCAAAACACTGTTAGAAAACAACATGTCTCATTGTTAAAATATATGTAGGCCTTAAAAGTGGTAGATGTAAAATAATATGCTTACCTTTTCTTCCGATTCTGATCTCCGTTTACGTCTTCTACGCCCAAATTCATCGTATTCATCATCTGAAGATGGTTCTCTTCTGCGATATTCTACAACACCTCTTTCATTGTAGCCTCCGCCATAGCCGGTTCGAGCTTCAACCTAAAATATTATTACAATTGTTATACTCATTATGTATTAATTATTTACTTGATTTTAGAGGGAAAATATAAACATGAATAAAATTGTTATACACACCTCACCAAATTTCGGCGCATTACAAACATTGCACGTTTGACGCCGGGCCCAATTGACATTCGCGCATTTGTTGCACTGCCAGTCATCGGCATTAAAAAGCCCTCGTGATTTTTCTGCTGCTGACTTTCCTATTTCAGTACCGAGTTTTTTCTTGTATGGCTTTCCATTTGGTCTTTCTTTATTACACCGATAACAAGAATTTCGACGTGCAAAATTTATATTGCCGCAGTTCGCATCGCTACATATCCAATCCCCGTCGTTCATTTTGTTTTGGCAGATATTTGCACCTTCTAAATAATATATATTACCATGATACTTGATAAAGAACACACTTCATTCAAACATTAAAAGGAAAAGCACGCACATGTAAATAAAAGGTAATTTTGACAGAAATCACAACTTTCAAAGAAAACCAAGCTCTCTTTCGTAAGAAAAGAAACCCAAATCAAGCTATAGATGCCAGCCATGACATGACGCAAATATTGTACTTCCTGCCATAGACATTTCTAAAACAATATCCGCAAAGATTTTTGTTAATTTAGAATGTTTGCAAAGTATTTTTGCTGTAATAAAAATTCAAATTTAATTAATTATTAATGATTAAATATGAAGTTATAATTCCATTTTTATATATACATATCTAATTTGTACTTTCATATTCAATTAGTTTAATCTGGTACAATTACAATGACAACAGACTAATGTTTGACATTGACAATGAATGTTTGATTAAATTTTCTTGTTTACGATTCGTAAATTAATCATTACTAAAAAATTCATCAGAAAAAATGGCTGAAAACATACAAATAGACCTCACTGGAGAGATAAACACTAACACTGAAAAGAAAGGATTACAAAAGTATGTCAATGAAATGGAATTGTAAGTCTTACTAACACATTTCTATAATGCTACGTGGTCTAACAATCTCTTTCGCTAGCGCTGTTTTGATAATTGCTTATTTAATCTTTAATTACATTTAATATTTAAATAATATTAATATGTACTATGATTACTATCATTATAATTATAAATATTTACAACAAAGAATATTAATGGAATATACAACATTTCAATTTATAGAGATACTAAAAACATTTACACTGTAAAGCTCTTGATATTATCATGCGGTCGGTTACTATATATTAGTAATAACGTCTACGACCCAAAAATGATATGATGAAAATTAATTTATATTCAATAGATTTTAAACTCAATCACTGTCATTTATATGATAAAAGAAATTTAAAAAACAGTATTTAATGCTAACAGGCATTAAAGAATGAAAAGCAAATTAATATGAAGTCAACATAAAATAATAAAAATAATATTATTATAAACTTTTAATGAATTCAAATCCAAGCTCCATCTACAGCCAGCTATAATTGACCTCTTAGGAAGTGAATAGTCGCTAAGTACAAATGTGCAACACCTGTACTTACATTTATTATTTACTGTTTTTAATTGATTGCGGTTAAATCATTATATAACTTTTTCCTTGAAAATGATTAGTTTCATTCCATATTTTGTTATCATAATATGATATCAATTTATTTTCAAATTTACGTGAATTAGTACAACACCAAAAAATGTTTCACTTTTTTGGCAAAAATAGAGAAGAGAGTGTTATCTTTTCCCCACAAACCTTAGTTGTTAACAAATATATATGAGCTATTCTGGGGTGAACATGGTCCACCCCTCTACCCTCCACATTCTTACTCCTGGTCAAATAGCTGTAAATAAATTACTAATTCATGTATAATATTATTTAAAAAAAATTGTAAATGTCTAATATCAAATAGATTGCTGCATCATGTTCGGAGTGGAGCTGGTCCTGCCCTAGTCATGGGGGTACTGTCAACACGTAGACCATGGACACAATTTGTGGCCACTGACAATTTTAAGGTATGCTAAAATAATTGAACTTATATACTTATACTTATAATTTTATATTTATTAAGTATTTCCAAAAAATCACATTTACTAAGTTATCAGAGTGGCATTTTATGCACAATTTTTTTCTAAATGTGTTTTATGAACTTGAAATAATCTGAACCGCAAAGTAACTATAGGTAGAATTAGCATAAGATTGAAAATCATATATTAATCATATAGTATTTCAATGCACTTAAACAAATAAATCTCTTTTTCTGCAGGCTCCTGCATCTATACCAAGATTGTCCAGACGATTTTATCGAAATGTTGAATATTTTCAAGCAAATTATTTGATTGTATTTTTGGGCTTATTTGCTTATTGTCTGTAAGTTTTTTATTAAATTTGTTTTAGTGTTATATGTTAAACTAAATTTTACTAATTGTAATATGTTAAACAGTAGCCATCACATTTACAGTTAGACACTGTGATTATACAAATTTTAATAATTAAAGTAAAATATTTATAAGTCATATTTATTTATATAGCTTATACATATACTGTATTAAATTTTGTGAAGCAGGATTTAAGTACATCTCATAAAGCACACTCTATATATACACCTATGTCTAATAAATAAGGAATATTTTTATCCTATTTCAGTATTACCTCACCATTGCTTCTAATTGCTATGGTTGCAAGTTTTTTTGGTTATAAAAAACTAACAGCAGGACCAAATACTTGGAAGGTAATATTTATAATTACTTAATAATTATATCTTTATCCATTTAGCAAGTAAACCACACCTCCAAGCCACATAACATACTCACTTACAAATAATAGGAGTACAGATTATAGAACATTGTTGATATTATTGCTATTACAATAATATTAGAGACTTAGAATTGACTTAGAGGTTTTAAAAAATATTACAAATACTTAAGAACTAGACAAGAAAATATCAATTATTTTATTTTACACATCTTATATAAATGCATCTTCCCAGGGTTTCTATTGTCCTGGCTAATTTTAAAAAACTCATCAAGACCATTCCACTTTGTCTGATCAGTCCACAGAAATATTCAACCAGTTTTGAACTCAAAACCAAATATATTAATAATATCCTGTTCAATTTGGTCTGTTTAATATTTAGAATTTTTTTTTGTGATATAAAATATAAAACTACATTGTAATTTTTTCAGCCGAAAGTAAGTTTATGTTTTAAATATCTAAGGACATTGGCACTGTTTTCTCGACGTTTGACATAAAACAAAATTCTAAAGGTGTTCAAATTGGTTGTGGTTGCATATAAATATTAAACAGTATTAACATTTTTTAAAAAGTGTTATTCCACACCTAGAACACACTTATTTAGAAAACGAACGAAACGAACCCTAGCCTCCTGGAAACCGCCAGTTCAGAGCGCCTGGTCGGTTTCGAGGAGGCGCGGGTTTTCGACGTTCTCAAATATTAAACTTAACTTCACGCTTTATTCTGGAGGCATTGCGTGTTGAGTTGATCTCTAATTAAAATACAATAAAAAAACACTTAGTACATACACACACACACTCCTGTGCATACAAAATCACATTTTTTTTTAACTATATTCGATTATTATTTTTTTCTTTTAATTCCACATTTTCTTAAAGTACCTTTATTTTTATATTGAATAAGCTTGCGTTTGACCGCATCAGGTCTGGTGAGCGTTGATGCGATCTACGGTGGTGCACGCTTGCCTAGCAGATACCTATTCACTCAGGTTTTGAAGACCCTCATAACCTCATACCTGACGCTTGCACAGCACAAAAAAAATCAAAAACTAAACATTTTTTCTTATCATGCTAAACAATAGCTTAGTTTCACTTATCAATAGATAAATTCTGAATTAAATTAAATTTATAACCTATGTTGTAAAATTTACCGCCCGTCCATTTCACAGTCACAAGTGTGTAACTGTAACGCGACGGTTGTGCGTTCGATTCTCACTTGATGGCATGTTATTATTTATTAATATTTCCATTTCTTCCCTCTGTTATGGCAAGGCAAACAAAGCAACGTTGAGTTCCGGCACTCAACACTCAATGCCGCCAAAATTCGGCAGAAATTCATAATCAATAAACTAAAATGTCTTACTTACCCTACTGTCATAAAAAAACAGCTCTTCGAAGATTCTAAGCTAATCACTAATAACTTTACTGTTCTACACAAAGTAAATAAATTTTCCTTCTACTACTTCTACAATACTAGATCGGTGGATGGGAATTGACAAAGACACAGCAGTACGCGGTGGCCGCGGCGGGCTCCATGGCCTTATGTTGGTTGGCCGGCGCGGGAGCTGTCCTATTTTGGGTTTTAGGTAAGACGGCTTTTTAACCTATATGGCTTGTAGATTTTTGTATAGTTTAACAATTTTGTAAAGATATGTGTTTGGTGAACATTTTAAATAATAATCATTAAAATAGTTTTAACTCTATTGGAAGCATAAATTATTTTTTTATTATTGTATATTTATTATAAAATCTGCTATACTATTTTCAGGTGCAACGGTAACTGTAGTGGCTTTACACGCTAGTTTCTTCGACGCAGAAGCATTGCCGCCTTCCGAAGATCCCGAACAATTTCCAATGGTCGAACAAGTGTGACACGGACAGCTGCCTTTATTTTTACCAATGGCCACCAGATTAGCCCACCTTCACTTTAACTCACGTGATGTAAATAAGTGAAAATATTTCTAAAAAATTAAGCAATATAACTTAATTAGAAATCGATACGATCTCTTAATCGATATTGAGATACTCCTTAATCGATATTGAGGTACCTTTTAACTTTAATTTTGTAAAACTATGAATAACGAACTTGGTTCAAACTTAACTTCTTTTATCCTATTTGTGTAAAACCCAGAGACTTAACTCTTTTAACTAGGTTTTTCTGTTATCCAACAAAACTAAAAAAAATAATACATATATTTGTACTTTTGGAAACTTTTTAAAACTCTTTAGAATTCTAAACTAATTACTCAGATTTTATTTGCCGAGCCGATGAGACTTTTCTTTATAAATTGATTCAAAAGTGTTTGTAGTGGTCTAATTGAATAAAGAATATTTTGATTTTTATTATCACATACTTTTAACAAATCGTATATTCTTTAAGACAATAAAAGGGGTCTAATTTTTTATTTATGCAATAATTGAAATTATTTGATATACGCGTATTAATTTGATACAATAAATAAAGTGTGTTTTTAATACATAATCTGTATAATGAATACTTTTTAATCTTAAAAAGCATACATACTAGTGACTCACGCCCTGCTTAAAATAGTTGTTATATATTTATATAAAACCGTTACATGAATTGGAGCATATATATTATTCTGATATAGAACCTTAATGTAAATCTAATTTCAGCTAAATCCGTTAGTAGTTATGCGTGAAAGTGGAACGTACATCCATCCTCACAAGCTTTCACATTAATAATATGAGTAGGTATTAATTCACATTAATAATATATTGTATGTTGATACTGCCAGGTGAAATAAGTATTTGAAATTTGCTATACTTTTTATAACTGGTTTACTTTGTATACTACATATACTTAATTCAAATTTATATATTGTAATATTTTAAAATACAATTTAAAATAATCTGTCGAATCGGACTTATTGTAACTAATTTCTTACGTAGGTATATTAAATTTTAATCGTGTAAGATACATATATCATCATAGTAACATTTTCTATATATTTAAAGTGATTAAGAATATTTTAATTAATATTATTTTCATAATAAATTAACTTTAATTTGTATATTAATATTCCAAGGTGTCGAATTTCGATGTTGTAAACATCGTGTAAACAACTGTAGTGAAAATCCACTTAGAGATATATTTATATAACAATGTTTCCCTGTGTGGGGAAAACAGGCACGGCGGATAGTTACGCCACCTAACTTACAAGATGTAAGATTGTTTGAATTTGAAATTAAGTTACTTTGTTTGCATTTACATTTTGTTTGCCTATCCTCAAAAGATATATAAAACACCTGAGGATAGAAAAATGATTTTTGTAAAACAGCTATAGTTATATTATAGGATATGAAATTATTTTTTCACAGGTTTGCCAAAAATATTTGACCAGTGTGTATGAAAATTTTGTAAATAACAGCACATGAATTAATTTAGTCTATAATGTAGTTATAATGACTTACAATTATTTGTTTGTTTTTATTTAATATCTAAATAAATTGTAATTACAATTCAATTGTTGTTTCATTATCTGCAATAAATGATTATCCAAACCAACATATTATATCATGAAGTTAGTTATTATGTTTCCACTAGCATGTAATTTTAAAAGTTATTAGGTGTTCGAGACAAACAAAAAGAAATAAAAAAACGAAACAAATAATTACAAGAAAATACTTCTTCTAGCACATTATTGTTAGGTTAGATAATATTAGGTGTCGTGAGGTTTGATAAGCATGTGGCTCTCTTGATGGAATTTTGGTGAGTAGTGCTGTGTGGGAAACTGTACTGTTATAAGGTAAAAATGAAATGAACATGATGTATGCTTATATTATGTGGTTTGTGATTGGTGGCTCGCTACAAAAATAAAATAATCCTTATACATATAGTCCTAAACCCATGGTCGGCGCTGACATATAGAATGAAAGCTGATAAGCAAAATAAATAATGATATAAAATTCAATATATTATATTTATTGTGATCCTTCCTTTCCAGGCAGGACAATATTTGCCGGGCCTACAAGTATATTATATAATAATATAATGAATGAAATTGGAATAATATGGAAAGTGAAAATTCATTTATAAAATCCAATAATGTATTATTTTGTATACATGTAACTTAATATAGTATATAATAAAAGCAACTTTGATATATAATTCATAAAATCTATCAAAGCTGACATGTTTTAAATGCAAAGTTTTCTTCAATTTTTTTCAATATGTACATATTGATATAACATTGATATAATAAAAATAAAATGAGGACAGAGGCTAATAAAACATAATCATAAGTATTTCTTATAAAATTTCTGGTGACCATCAGTCCTACGGCTCCCAGGGGAAATGTATTACTTGTCTGTCGCCCATCATATTTATTTGTTCTATTTTTTTTTAAAAACCTTAGTTATATTAATATTTTAATCACGTTAAAATTTAATGACCAATAGAATATACACCCTGCTGAAAAATTTTGTAAATATGTACATATAGTTTCTTTCTGTATGCAAAATTTACTAAATGCAAATTTTAAGATTTCTCTCTCACATTTTTGTATAGCAAAATAATGTAATAAAAAAGAAAAACCCTTTTTAAATTACTTTGAATATCATTACAACCTTTTTACAGTAAAGTAATAATGAATATTTAAAATATGTCTTAATTTAAATATATTAGGAAATTAATAGTATTAGTATTTATATAATTCTTAGAATTACAATAACATTATGTTAATTGCACTATATTGTCTGTGACAAAGATAAACCTCTGTGTTCAGCAACATATAATAAAATTTATATAATATAAAGAAAATATTTCATTCACTTATAATATAATAGTCATAAGATATTTCTTTAAATATCCCCTGGAAGACAATTACACAAATATTTGACTTAAATAACATGTTCAGTCAAGTCCACTTATATACACATTAATTCAGACTCAATTTTGCAAAACTGCCGATAATAAATATGAATGGCAAGTATATTTTTAACACATAAATATTGTTGCAAGTTTCACAACACCCAAACTTTCACAGAATCATAGAGGAAAAAAAATTAATTAATTTCTGTAGTTGAGATCTAAAACCGTATAAAGCCTACTAACATTTTCTTTTTTTTTTTTAAACACATGGATCTAAAAAATACAAACTAACTTTTGAATTGTCATTGTGGTATTTTTGTGGACATAATATAAATAAAAATCACACAATAATGCCATTGTTGATTCTATTGAGTTCCATATCAGCCACATGTAGGATTTCATCCCACTTGTGTGATGGTGTATGTGGTGGGGTGGTCAAGCCAAATTTTTCCATGCATACATTTGGCGTAGTAAACTCTAGTTTTCTTTTAGACTTCCCCGAGTACACATGGCATGGTGTCATTTGCTGTGCTGTTGCTATGACTGATAGTGGTGTAATTGGAGATGGTGTGTGCAAGACAATCTTTTCAGATTTTTTCATCTTAAATGGTCCAATATACTTAAATACTGGCTTTTTTAATATTAAATTACCTGAAACTTTTTCTATGAGACCAATTGAAATAAATACATTTGCAATGTCATACAATCTCCTCACTTTAGACTTGTGTTGTCTATCCAGCTGCTCAGGTGATAAATTAGTTTTGTTTTTGTTTGATGTGTCTATAAGTACACTTACTGCCATTTCTAAGTTTATTAAAGTATTCTGAAAGAAACAATAATTTTAAAATGTTTTCATAAATGTTCTAAACAATTATAAATATGAATAATAGGAAAACTTACAGGAGGTTCAACTAGAAAGAGCATCAAAAATCTTTGTGCTAAAACTCCTAAAGTCTTGTGCTTTGGTGCTGGTGGTTTAGGAGCTTTTCCTTTAAGAGCTTCAGATAATCTTAAATTTTCTCCCTGTTTCTTTAACATTTTTAAAAATGAATTTAGCCTAGATCCACCATGCCATAAGTATGTATTCTTTCTTTTATGAACTGCACATTGCATGGCCTCTAAAATATTTATAATGTCATACATTCTTCGTTTTTCGACTCCTAACCGAGCTGCAGTGCTGTCCAGCTGTATTTCTACTGTACCATTTCCTTGCAGTGGGTAAAGATTAAGAAATCTAAAAAAAAGAGTTTTTTAGCAAGAACCACTTAAAATGTGAAATAAAATTATCTTAGCTCTTGACTATACTTACTTATCACATAGTATTTGGAGAGACTTTTCTTTTCTGTGCACCGTGCTTGGAGGCGGCGTGGGATATTGAAGAGCTACATTAGTTAGTAGCTTAAGGTTAGCAGTTGGAGATACATAGCTACTGGCATTTGTAACTTCACTCAATGCATATCGCTTAGGAGTAGAAATAATGTTATCATCTTCATACATTGTGTGAGACCATTATGCAAAAATCTTAAGACTCAAATATTCGCGTACTTTCTGACAGGCATAACATAAATCTAGAGGGTTTTATTGAAAGTATTTTATTTTGTTAGCAAGCACTTAAATATAACAGCATCGTGTTCTTTTATGTTTTATTTACTAAAATTTTATATTGAAATTACACTTTATAATTATTAACCTAACAATAAACAACTTTGACAGTAGCAAATGCGCGCGATCTTAGAAAATAAAAAAATGTTGCGCCTTGTTTTTGCCTAGAAAATAGAGGTTAATGTTGTGTGATTAAAATTATATATATTAAACCTATAGTTAGCAATTTTATTTTAATTTATTTTGATGTGTTTTTTTAAATATATAATTTATTTCCTTTAATTACACTTTAATTGATTTGATTCTATATAATAAAATCCATAAATATAAATAAATAATCTGTTACTTTAGGAGATTTATTATGACGTCTGAATACTGATTGATGATTCTTCTATCTGTATTTTGTCAACAGTCAAGTCAACCACAGCTGAGTGAATGTGTTCTGTGCACACGCAGGGCTTCTTAACATTACCAATTCCCATTCAAACTAACGTTAATTACCGGTAATTTCATTTCGATACCTAGGTAGTGTTACAATTTTGGTAGCGATACTTGGTAACTTAACGGAAAAATAACATTATAATAAGTTAAATAAAATCTTAACGTTAAATTTAGTGTTACTTCGAAAGTAGCGGTAAAAGTAGTGGTATAAATTACCCTTTTATTTTGTTACCTTTATACGACGTTGCCGTTAAATGTTATTTCGCTACAATTGCTCATTTTGTTAAAAATAAAGATTGAGCGTATGTATTATGGGCTATACAATAGACAAAAAAGTACTTACTTAAGTTACTTCTACAATAAATATTTTTTTATAAAAGTAGTTTACGTTAATATTGAAAATAGTATGCGAATTATAGTTTAATGCGGTGACTTAACTAAAATAGAAAATTAGTTTCATGACACAGCGGCACAAGGGTGTGACTGCAACGCGACGGTTGTGTGGGTCGATCCCATTGAAATATTTATTTATGTTTATATTTCCATTTCCTCGCTCTGGTGTCGAGACAAAGCGCGGCGTTGAGTTTTGCCACTGAATACGCATTCCCTCCAGAATTCGCCAGAAAGTGGGGAACAGTGTGTCTTAACACTAGGTTCCCTCTGCCTACCCTTCTGTGTGCAGGATACATCGAAGCTAAGAGAAAAAAAACAAAGAAAGTTTTACAAAATATTTTTTATAATGATAATAATTTTATTAAAATTACCTATTTAAGTTTTAAAAAATTACATGCTTAACGATTGTAAAACCAACGATGTACCTATGTTCACAAAAATAATCAAAACCCGGAATCAGACGAGAGCGACTATAACAAAACTAGCTTATAACGATACCATTTTAACGATACCTAATGATACCGTGGATTTCAAGTTAACGGTAAAAGTATCTAAATATAAAGGTAAATATGGTAGCGCTACTTTTCAAGTAGTAGCGATACCAACTTTTTAACGGTATTTCAAGCCCTGGTGCACAGCAGTCTCTACTCTCCAGTCAAATAATGGCTTGGTTTTACGTTTTATTTTAAGATTTGACATATTGTTTTCGACAAAAAGTAAGAAACTTTGTTTTTTTTTCACTGCTCTTTCCTTTCGTGAATCGTGATACTTCATTGAGGTCATATAATAATAATAAAAGTTACACATTTACGTACAGTAAGTATAATTTTTCATTTAAGTCATTTTTTATGACATACTTAGATATATTCTTCATTTTCAAAACTTTGAGATAAAATTGTTCACATTTTTGTGTTCTCTTCACTAATTTATAATTTTACTTATTATTAATAATTTGTAGTGTTTAGATTTTAGCTTGTTATTACTTACAAATTGATATGACCCCAATGAAGACTCTTTTCAGTTACATCCAATATAATAGATATATTATAGATAGGTGGTTTTTTACACTTGTGAACTTAAAAAAAAATGTAGTATTAATGTATTATATATTTTTGGGCAGATGCTATTTTTGTGTAATTGTGATTACCTATTTGTATGGGTTTGAAAGTTCACTTCCGGAGTAGGTCTTCAATAAACAAAATATTAATAATTAATTAAGAATTCCATACTTTTGCTAAATAAAATGTTTATTCATCAGCAAAATTTATTGAAATACTAAATATAAATATAGGCCATATACTAAAATAGAACCCAAATACTTGTTACAAGTCAACATTAAATTATTCAAATTTTCTATACTTATTCAATGTTTGTTTCAGGTTCCTCAATTATTTAGTACACAATAATATATAGCAATGGCTAGTAATGAACTTTCCGAAAAAGATAGGGACTTTCTAGCAAAATGTGAAGAAAAGTTAAAAGATAGATTCACTGAAAAAGATGAGGAGTTTATGAAAGTTTTTAATAGAGAACCATCCACTCCACCGATTGTGGAAAATTGGCGGACATTCAATTCTGGACGCAGATATGACAACAGGAACCGAGGAAGGCCGTATGACCGCTATGGAAATAGGGACAGACATAGAAACAATCACAATTATAGAAGATATAATAATTCCTATTGACACAATCACTTAAGTTTCATGAATTATTGAAACAATTTAAATAAATTATACATTTTCATATTTAAGCTCAGTAAGATTAAAGGTTGTAAAAATAAAACATAGAAGTTTTCTTCAAAAGAATATATTCTCAGTTATTATGGCTTGATTTACATTTTAACAACTTAAAATTACATAATAGATCACCAGAACGCAATACGGCTACAGCTTCAATTGAATCATTGAAATTATAACACAATAAATAAATATTAAACATCTCACTGCTACTCAACAAGTCATAAGTGATTATTTATATTTTTAACATTTAATTATGCCAATAAATAGTATCTGTAAACTAATTTCCACTCCTACTGTCTGATGACAAACAATAACAATATTATGTTCCTTGGACAGATAAACTGCAATTTTCATTATAAATAATTAGCTTCTACTTATTTTTCTCTAATTAAATAGTTGAACGCTTGCGAATTTATTCACAAAAATATATTTCATAGTAATCTCATAGCAATAATAGGGTGTACATATTTCAACAGGAATTTTGATGACAATTCAATCATCTATTACTTTTGATAAATCGATAACCTCCACAATCACTAAGCAACAGAAGTATTAGTTAGTAATAATCACAATAAATACTGTTTCATCGGTATGATATTGAATATTTCTCTTTATATTTAACGCACTTACTACTGGCCTTGTTATGATGCCGTTGGGCGTGCGCGGTGAATACAAATGACAGTAATCAAACGCATATAATATTGCACTTTTTACATTTCCTTACTAATAAATACCTCGAGTGACGCCATCTTGCGTTTGTATTCACCAAATGCCAATCTCAACGGCCGCCGGCGCCTGTCGTTTGTTTAATACACTAAAATATATTTAATATAATAAATAACAATAGGACCAGATAAAATCTGAGTAACATCATGCTAAGTGACACAATTACTAAGCACAATGACGATTACACTCATCAAGCTCTAAGTAACTATTTTTTTTTTCATTTTTTTTTACTAATTAATAATTTTATATTGTATCGGCTACACGTTTCTGTACTGAAGCATTACATCGTAAAATATTTTTATGCTTTGTTCAATCAACAAATATATGTAACTGCATAATGTCAAATGTACTTGCCTAATATACATCCCCACTAACGGTTATAGTGAAAATAAACTATAATGAAAATACTATCATCAACCGGTATCGGGTCAACTAAATACAAACTTATTAAAACAGTCACAAATTAATAATAACTCCAACATAATAAAACGCAACCATAATAATCAAATCACAGTGAAATTATATAAATTAGCTCACTAAGTTAACATTACCAACTAAAATACAGAGACGACAATAAAATATGTACGCTAAATATAATAAGTGAATATGGGAGTTTATACTGAAACATTGATTACTCGAGCTATGCAAAAATAAATGGCGATTACATATTAAACATCGATAACTGGGCAACACCAATAGACGGCAGCTAAACACAATTGTTCGTTTTATTAATAATACAAACTTTTTACTTTTTTTTAATTCGTTAATACAAACGTCTACGTAACATTACATGATGAATAATTAATCGATCGTTACAAATATGCTTTTTAAAGTATATTGTGTATTTTTATTTATTTTATTATTAAATGTTCCTTAACAACAGTTTTAATAGAATTGACACGTGACCGTTGTCGCTACGGGGGGCGGCAACTCACCTACGAACGACAATTGACTAGTTTGGGTGCACCCGCTCGCTTCGACGTACACCGAGACGTTGGTCGGTATACGAAGATCTCAGTACATGTGACTAGAACTAAACGGCGAGTGCGTAAAGTGTCAAATCGTAGCAAATATCATAGCTATAGTCTATGGGGCCTCAGGGAGGTCCTGAGGAGTTCAGATGAAGGTCCAGCACTCCATGATTTTGACGATGAAGTCCTCGCGGGTGGTGAGCGGCTCGTTTCCGTACGTGGTGCAGCGTTGCGTGCGCCCCAGGTACAGGTCGCCATCGAGCCAGATACCGAACTTGCCACTGGATAAATGTTACGAAATTATTATTTTGGTTGTTCAAAATAAAATGGAAAATAATACACTGAAAACATTGATCGCTACTATACAAAATATATAATATACATATTTTTCACTACTATACAATTATATAACAAAATACTCACTCTCCAGCGCCTATAGAAATATTATCATTGCTGCCTCGGATAAAGTACATGTTGTCACCGGTCCAGCCCCAATACTTGAATTTTGTTTTAACCGGTGCTTGTTGGTCTAAAATGATATTAAAGAATGTCTATACATAGATCGGTAGTAACAGTTATGTCGGTCAAACAAAAGGACTTAATTAAATTTTAAGCCGAATGTCTAATATTTGTTTGAAGAATGTCCTGACTTGTAATCTCCTTGACTGTATCCCGCACACAGCTGCTTCACCGCACTTCGTTCCCTATTTTTCGCCAAATACTGGAGGCATTGCGTGTTGTGTAGCAGAGCTCAACGCCGCGCTTTGTTCGACACCGAAGCGGCGTAGTTGGAAATACTAAATATTTAATTTCCCTGAGTGGGAAACGAACCCACAATTTGTTGCGTCTGTCACACTTTGTGTCCCTGCCCCACAACCGGCCTCATAAATTAATTGTACTTATTTTATCCATCATCATAGTAAAAAAAACAAGAGAAAACAAAATCTTACCATCTTGATCTTCTTTCTTCTCTTCTTTATCGTCTTTATGTGTGGAGTCATCAGGCGAGATCTGCGACGCGCGGCGTTCATCCACGCGTTGGAACGAGAACAGTAGGGATTCGCCTGTACCATAGAAATGCTCGGAAGGCCGTAGAGCGCATGAGGTCAGGGCACCAAATACCTGTAAGGATTAATGTTATACAATTTTTTTTTTAACTGCACATTATGAATGGAATGCGAAAGTATGGAAGGCGAAGAACCTAGTTTAATGACACTCCGTACATCTGTTTAATATTCATCTGTTTAATGATTTTTTAAAAGTGTTAATCCACACTAAAGAAAAAATACCTTAAAATCACTCAGACATAAGAGTACAATTACTTTGTAATCACTTCGATTGTAATTTAAAAAAAAAACAAGTAATTAGGTACAACACAATTAATGACAATTAATTAATTAAAGTAAATTAGTGATAGAAGAAAAGTTAAAATAAATTAAGTGTTGATTTGTTTTATTAAATGTTTTAATAACAGCATTAGAAACTTAAAACAATGTTGCATTTAATTTATCAATTATTGAATGTTGTGATGAAAAACATCTCTATTCTGCTCGATTCATTGCACCGTTAAATTAAATGAATCTTAAATCTTATCATATAGTGAAACAGAACGATAGCATTAACCTTCATATTATTTATTTCAATGACCTCAATATAATAAAGAACAGAAAATTATGTTAATTAAAAATATAAAAGTTGCTTAACAAGATGTGCACATGCTTAAAATATGAGCACGTGGTTGTAAATTATAAAAAAACCTTATAAATAATTTAAAAGTTACAAATAATTTAGATATAAATATGGCCGTATAAAACTTTCTAAAGTATATTATAATTTGGTACAAGAACCGAAGGTTATATCTAGAGAAATAACCTAAGTGACCACGTGTATAAGCGTGGCAAAGAGTGTGATCACCCAATATTCTACCTATATGTCAATCTCATGTACCTAACACTCGATGAAAGAATGTAGACCCGTATTTTAATTAATTAGCATAAATGAGAAAATGATAAAATAATTATGTTTAAGTTCACATTATAATAAAAAATCCTAAACTATTAACTTATTTATTATTACCTGTTTCTCATTGTAAACAACAATTAATTTACAATTATAGCACACCTCTACTTACACTAATAAAATAATGAGGTAACAATTATCGTAACAAGAATTCATACGGTTTTAGTAATCTCCTTAAGCTTAATTATGACGTAGAGAGACGTCACAATCCCACAGTGAGATAGCCTTAATACGATAAGATTTATTAAACTGAATTATTGGATTGTAAAACTCATACAGAAATTTATTCAATCCACAAGCTACAAAACACGTATTTGTTGCGATAAAACATTTAAATATTTTTTCCTCTCATGCCACTCAGCCTATTAGTGAAAACTGCATTAAAATCCGAAAGAAGTAAAGATACGATACATCGCTTTATTAACTCAATGTCTAGTAATTCAAAACACTCACATTATTATCAGTGTCCTGTATGACGAGCAGCACGGGCGTGTCGACGCGCTGCATCTTGCGGTACATGGAGGCGAGGGAGAAGCCGTGCTGGCTGGTGCTGAACGCGAGCGACCACATGTAGCCCTGCGCGCGCGCTGGTAGAACCGTGCATAGCTTTTCTCTGGAAATTAAAAAAAATATACCATTAATATTGTAAATTGATAATGAAACCAGGGTGGCTGTGGGTTCGATTCCCATCTGAGGAAATTAAATATTAAATATTTTGCTCTAGTAACAGCGAGACAAATCGTGGTGCTGAGTTCCACCACTCAACACGCAACACCAGAATTTGGTGGAAAGTAGAGATCGGAAATGCCTTAACACTAGGTTTTCAGTTTCCCTCTGTTTGTATTGATTTTGGTTGATTGTATTTTTAATAGTTTTTTTTATTATATTCCTAAAAATTCATATTACGTACATTCAAGAAGGAAATTTCACAGAATTTCTTTACAACACAAAAGAAACGACTGTTTTATATTGCATCCCAGGTATTTTTGTTGAGCAACTGAGATTGTAGATAAGAAATTTTTAATGTACGTGAGTTTTAGTAAGAAAAAATATTTTATAATAGTCAATCTTCACGATTTGATCATTACCTGTACTGTAATTCACCTAGCAAAAATTTGTTTTCTTTATTGAATGTTTGCTAGTTGTATACCTACTTATTTTTTGTCACTATAAAATAATTACCTAAAAAGTATCTAATACATATTTATTTAATACCTATAATACATAACGCAATCAAATTACAGACATGTTAATTAAAATATTCAATTTGCTAATTAATCGCATTAAAGAAATTGTTTTTTCAATATTTTAATTGCAATATACGAGTTTAAAACAAAGTGTACGTACTTATATGTGATCATTAGTTCAACTAACAGGTCTCGGTGATGTCAATGCAGTTAACAGTATTTATTTCTAATTGATATGCTAATAATTACAAGACGGAAAACTATTTGTATCTTATAAATATCACCTATATTAATATTGTCACGTACTTCTTACGTTAATGGGTATAAGCTCTATAGTTCTATGTAAATCAATTGCATAATTCCGACACAGCAGGGTAAACAAAGGCAACCTAGTATTAAGACACTCCGTTCCCCTTTCTTGACCAATTTCTATGGGCATTGCGTGTTGACTAACGGAACTCAACGCCGCGCTTGGCGACCACCAGAAATGTATTGGATCCTCAGTCGATAAAATGAATATAAATAAATATTTGGAGTTAGGATCGAACTCACAACCAGTCGCGTTTACAGTTACACATTTATGCTCCTATATATCTATTTTTATATTTTTGCAACACTATTATATCATAGCCATTTAGCTAATTACAGTAAAAATTAACATTGATGTCGATTTATTGCGCATTTAACCATTTAAATAATTTAAATTATCTGTGGCAGTTCTTAATCAAGGTTTTTATTTAAAAACGTATACTTTACCTATGCTCCATGGTGAATATCTCGGAAGGTCCGATGAGGTCAGGTGGTGAGAACTCCATGTCAACAGACGCGCCCGAAGAGTACAGAGCGCGCCGTAATTCATCGCTCATCGACAGCACCTATACACAAAATTATATTTATATCAACCATATACAATACAGGTTTGTGGAAACGCAAGAATAAGTGTAAACCTTGAGTTGCTAGTATTAATATTGCATTACTTATGTTAATTTAAAGATTTAAAAGTAAAACAAATCAGCTGCAGGTATAAGTACCTACGTACGTTGCCTCACAACAACAAGTAGCCGGCTGTCAGGTGCTCTAAATGAACCAGTTTCAAAATATTATTGGATGATATTTTTGTGCAATAAACAACGAAATTGTAAACAGGTATATAATATTTATATTTACCTCATATAGCTACAGTACAAATTCTCAGCCAATTAATATACAATCTTATAATTATTAATCTTCTAGCGAAATAAAGAAAATGAAACATATGATATGGGAAAATGACATTCTTTGCTAGTTGGTTGCCAAGTAAAGGAAACTGGTCATTTTATTATACATACTACGACTTAAGATAATGTAAAATTTATAGTTATTTTTATCGCAAGATATGGATATGTGCATTGTGCACCATGCTCTAAGGAGGAAGTGGCTCGTTCCCCGGATGTGCGCGTACCTGATATTAATTGAAATAAAATGCTTAATGACAGTAATGATAGATTGATTATTACTAATGAGATGATGCATTCCCGACATCTACATTCCACATACAACATCCAGTGAGGCGAGGGCGCGCGTGCGCTCTACTTGGGCCCGTATTTAAAAACAGCTCTAAACTCTAAAGTCGATCTTGAGATGCCGTTTTCATTCATAAATTATATATGTATGTATGAAAACAGCATCTCAAAATTGATCCGAGACTAAAGAGCGATTTATGAATACAGGTTTTAAAGTAAAAAGTAAGAATATTGTGAACAGGCTAACAAAAACTATATTTCAAATTGTCGAAAACGTTCTAAAAGTATTCTAAATAGAATGAACGAATTGCCATGCCGCTTAGAATGTTAAACCTTTTTATTTATAAAATGCAAAATTTATAATACAATGTTGGTCTTAAAATAACTCTCCTTTACTTTCATTTATCTACAAGTAAATATATAATTTCTCAATAACGGGAAAATCCTTATTTGAAATGTTTTAATTCGAACGGAGTATCTTAACACTAGGTTCCTAGCTTCCCTCGTGTCCCCCGTGCGGGATACAGCCTGAAGCTCATTTGTACCCGTCCCTTACCTCGCAAATACTATGTAATGTTCCTCTACGACATATTGAATGTATGGAGTCCCTTTTGACGACTGCTTTGAAAGCTCTATTTTTTCCTTTCCGTACATGTTTAATTACTCTCTGCACTAGTTTTCGTAACATTTGGAGTTTTAATAATTCACAAATTCACAAAAGATTTTTTTTAATTTATAGAATTCAGACACAAACAACTGTTACCCACGAAATGTTTAGTACGACTTCAGACTAAAAGAAATTTTATTTATCTTATGACGACTATAATGCAATGTGTTTACATTAAAACGATATAAAGGCAATAAAAGGATTATAATATTAAAACAATATAAGTATTTAAAGTAAATAAAAAAAACACTTGGACATATTATAACTAGGTTCAACATAAACATTGAAAACGAAAGATATAAACGAACTACGTCAGTACTAATATGTAAATTGTAATGTACTACTTTATAATTACGTCAATTTTAATTTTAATTTATGCCTTAATATTTATTTTAACTCTTTTATTCACGAACCTAGTATTAAGAAACTCTGTTACCTTTAAAACTCTGTTCCCTTTAAAAGAAATTGGCACAAAGTGAGACTCTTCTCACTTTGTGCCAATTTCTAGAGGCATTGCATGTTGATTGGCGGAACTCAACGCCTCTATACCACAGCAAAGAAATACAATAAATACAATAATATAATATTTCATTATATTATATTTTCAAAATATTATTATATTTCATTTCATCGGATGTGCGTCACACGAAATACATAAAAATGAAAAAAAATCCTACGATCCAACTGTTGAGGTACCTTGATTATTTTTTTTTATTCTGAGTTCGAAATATTTTACCCTATATGCAGTTTCAGTAAAAGGAGCGCTGCCTCTTCCACTCTGTATAAGCTTTTGGAGTTAATATTTTAAGGTATGCAAAAAGAATAATCTGTAGAGTAACTAAGAAAGATTTAAATGTCATGTCATGTAAAGAAATATCAATATATTTTTTACCTATTTCTAAACATCATATTTAAGGTTAACGCTCTTTCCGCACAATAGAGCATTATTTCTATGTTATATTATGGGATTTAATTTATAAATGTATTTTTATTGTTATGAAATTTTAGATCTCCTCCATTTATTTATATTTATATAAGTTTCACTTAACCTCTAAAAAACTAGAAAATATTTAACTACAGGTGTGACATTTTTATTACACTATTAAAATTAATGTTTATTTTTTAATATTTATATAATTATACTTTGTCGTAAAATTTCATACATAATATTTTTAGAATTTGCTAATAAAACAAGCAGTTTGTTTATACTAAGGTTCAACTTTTATGTACTCGTGTAGTATAAAGGTTGAAGCAACACACATTTAAGAAGTACGTAGGTAGGTATCTTTTTTTCTTATATATTTAATGAATCGACCTATCACGTACTAAGCGGATATAATTTTAAGGTTAAAGCACACAAAGCAGGAAATGTTTATTTAACAACACAAGTACCATTTTATAAATTTATAAGTTTAATCGAATACCTTAGTTATAATTAAAAAAGTAGAAAAATATATTATACAAAACTATAGTTATTTCTAATTACAAACATTAAAGTATGTTTTAATGTATAAATTGTATATAGAGTGTGTATGTGTTCTGTGCGAATTATTAATAAATATAAATACTTTTTCAACATTATTATTTCTCGCGTCTTAATGGTAATTCTTATAAAGTTATCGTTCAAAGTATTAAATTTTTTGCCTTTGTTCGATTTAATCTAATAATCGTAATTGATTTTATTATTACTTATATGACAGTAATAAAATTTCAGATATATAGATGACATAACAAAAATAGCCACATATTATATATTCAATAAACACAAATGTGTATGTGTGACGATTAGATACTTACTTACATATAAGACATGCCATATAACATTTTGGATACTGAGATATGTCACTGAGACGATGACGTAGAAATAACAAGTCGCGCTTATCCAGTTTACTTTTAGAATTTAAAAGATATTATAACAAAAAAAAAACAATAATAAAAACAAAAAAGTAATATTTCAACCATTAATTTGTTAATTCGCACTCTCACCTTATCACTGTCGAAAGTGGCAGACCTTTCCGGTGACGTAGGACCGAGACGCACCATTTCTATCCATTTCATAGTCTGCATTTGTGTGAAACGAGTTTATCCACAATCCACATCAACATACAAAAACGTGTTGCTTGACTTGGCACACGTTGGACCAGAACATGTGTAAAAACAACAACACGGCACGCACTGTCCACCAATTTCCTATACAAATCGCCCACGAACGAATCTTCGTACCTACGTGGTTCTCAAACTTGGTTAATAGTTGGGCAGGTATTCGTCACGAATGTTGGTCGACTTATAGAGAGACGATACTGTTATGTGCGACGTTGTACTTTAGCCAGTTGAAAGTACAATATTGACGGAAATGGTCCTACTGCAATTGCGTTGATGAGCGTGCGCGTCGCTTTAATTGACAAGTTTCGAGAGTATTCGTAACGCAACCGACGAGCAGACGACCACAGCGGAACCGCGCTGCTGGGGGACTAGCTGGCTAGTAGCTGCAGCTAGTAGCTAGAGTCTAAAGAAAGGACCGCGTCAGCCACAAGTAACAACGAGCCGGCCGACCCCGACGCACTCGCGACAAAAACTGTCCGCCAGTTTTAGCACTGTGTTTATAGCAATTTTAAAATTAGACAACGAATACCGAGGTTCAAACGATTAAAGATGTAGTTGCATTAATGTACATATGTACCTGAATACCTAAACATATTTGTTTTCATGTCGCGAATGAAATGTAGAGCTAATGTTATTTTTGTGGATTAATATTTTAATATCGAAAGAACCGTGTCAATTTAAGTAGAAGGGTAGTAAGAGTGCAGCTACTGGCATTGAAACTGCTCTTGTTAAATAAAAACAGCAAGTGACCCAGCTCGCATTAAGGTGTTCTTAGCTCGCATACTAACGTAGCCGGACGTTACTCGTGCGAATAAATTATATATTTTATGAGAAAAAAATATGTTAAATAATTCATACCAAAATCGGAAAATATCACAGATAATATTAGGTACTTAAATTAAAGTAAATTCAATTCATAATAAAGATAAAGAGGTTCATGAACTGCGACGGTAATATTTTACCTACTTGTATACAAAAGATTTATTTTACAAGATTTTAGTTCGTTATATTAACGAAGATGTTTTATTCATAAAAATAAAAATACATGATGCAATTCACGTTCGCCAGTAGGCGACCACGTCGACGACGTATTCCTACTTGTGAAAATATTTTTATAAATTTATGTTTAACTCCATCATAAATAACAAATGTACCTTGATAATTAAAAAGGAATTTAAATTAGCTTTACTTTTATAGGAGGTAAGATATGTATTTTTAAGAACGGTAAAAATAAATATCTAGTTCTTTCTTGAACTCATTATTTTTTAAAATGATACCTTTTTAATACAGTTTAACTAAACACTATAGACAGGTGGTCGGTACTAATTTTTTCACATTCCATAATGATATTATTTTGTATTTATCTGTTACTTAAACTAGACTTATAACTCGACATAAAACGGTACACTAGGAAATCTCTCCGACATCATGCATATTGAAAAAAATCCTTTTTCTATGTGTTAACATAAAGCAATAAGTTAGCCCGAGGATAACAGCTTCCATACGATTTATTGCTTGTTCGATAAACTCGTATACGTTACAATTGTATGTGGATTAATTAAGTGTCGAGATAAAGAATACAATCTATTCCCACTTCATATGATTTTACCCCATTCAGGACGTGAACGACAATTAGCAAATAAGAAACGATTAGATAATTCAAACTACTTCACCCAATTAAATTAATGAATGCATATGAGTCGTGGCGCAGTGGCACACAATGTGACTGTAAACGCGACTGATTGTGGGTTCGATCCCCATTGAGAAAAAGAAATATTTATTTAAAAATTATATTTCCATTTCTTCGCTCTGGTATCGAGGCAAATGACGGCGTTGAGTTCTGCTACTCAATGCTTGCAGAATTCGACGGAAAGTTGGGGAACGGAGTGTCTTAACACAAGGTACCCTCTGCCAGGTTCCCTATCCAAGGTTCACTATCCAGGGTTCCCTATCCAAGGTACCCTGATGTGTGTGTGATACAGCGCGAATCTGATTTTATTTTTTTGTATTATTTTAATAATAATGTATGTAATGTATATGTTGAGCAGAATTACTTTTACAATTTACGAAGCAAAAAATTAAATATTTAAACCAAGAGGTTAAAGACACTTGCTCCAGAAAAAGTGCAACCTGACAACCCTAATATCGTGAAGAATCTTTACACTGTACGACTTCATAATCTTGTGCCTACATTCTTAACGGGTTAATATTTTTAACACTACTTATACAGAAACATGAGGTAATATAATATGCATATAGCTCTTATGGAAAAAGAAGACACTGACAATTTATAAAGATAGATATATAACCTAACAATGTTTTATAAAGATAGAGAAGATTTGCGATTACACCACTGGTCCCAACATCTGCTAATTGATATGTGTTATTGGAGATATGAAGATAATATTATGTAAATCAACAATTTATTCAGCTTACTACTGTATGAATGTCAAATAATAATAAGTGAACGAATCAAGCTGTTTGTTGAATATAAATTATATAAAATTAACTTACATTAGGCAATACAAAAGGTCAAAAAATCTTTAAATATTTATGTAATAGATAATTACAATGAGGCCATCGGGTCACAAGCGAGTGTCACAAGCGAGTGTCACAAGCGTGCGACCGTAAACGTGACGGTTGTTGGTTCGATTCACAGTCAGGGAAATTATTTAATATTTTATTTCTTATATGTGTCACTCGAATTTGGCAGAAAGTAGAGAACGGAGTGTCTTAACACTAGGTTCCCACTGTTATATGTGGGATACGGCATTAAGCTATTTATTATCTACTGTTATGCTAGATCCCATTTTGCGAAAATAAGTACTTAATGGTACTAACGAAAATATTTTTTCATGAAAAACTTTACAACGTTCTAAATTATAAAAATCATTTTTGATATCACATATAAATCAAACCAGAAATATGACATGCTATAACCTAATATAATCTCGATTTTTCCAGTAGTCGTGAAGTGGCTCCAGCCAGACGTAATACGATACGATCAGTTAACCCACGTTTTATAAGGAATGAAAATATGGCCTCCTGTCCTTCCTAGTTGTGTGTCTTTATCGCGCTAATTAGTGCCGGTACCTACCATATTATACAATAAAAACTATTAACTTTTATAATATTTAACTCTACATCAATAAATATTATGTACCTTAATTTAAAGAGACTAGACTAGACTAGAGATACCGTATTCATACATAGATATATAATTCATAAATGAAAACAGCTTCTCAAGATAGATCTCAGACTTGAGAGCGGTCCATAATACAACATTTATTATTTTAACATATCGCTGCAAGTTTTTACCTTATATTACTATCATTAATGGAAATTTAAAATCCGTAAATAGAAAACAAACAGCGGAATAAACCCAGAAAGAAGGACAAGGCTGATTTCCTATAACAAATTCATTTCGTTTAAATTAATAGTCGTCTTTAAATAGTCGTCTTAAAGTGGAAAACATGCAGATACATCAAATTTATATTTTTTGGTGATATAAATTTTCCATTAATTAACTTAATTAAAATATTAAGATATATTTATTATGTAAATAGATGTAAGAGACATTATTGCAATTTTCTATTTAAGATAAGGCAATTTATATATTTTACGAATAACAGGAATTAAGATAATAGGTACGTACAATCGGATTGTAGCGAAACAGAATATGATTTCCCAAAAGCATTAGTGTCATACATATCCGGAATTTCCACGTTATTATCTAATATACTTCTGTCATGTGGCTCATTAAACATCGGGATGATATCAAATAAACTATTTGTGAGGAAAATAATGTTTAATATAAATGTGATTTTAAATGTCTGTATGAATAACATTTTTTAAGATGTCTTATAATTTAGGTATGTATTTAGAAATTATAATAAATTTACGTAAATATTTTTAATCAGCTTCACGCTGAATCCCGCACACAGTGGGGTAGGCAGAGGGAACCTAGTGTTAAGACACTCCGTTCCACAAGTAAATATTTTGTTTAAATACTTCTCTTTAATTATTAAAACGTGGCACAGTCTATCCCGTACCCATATCATGTTGAGCCTACAAGACCATCTAAGGTTACCATGTTCAATCAACTGACAATGGCAACACCGCAACAGCCGGATATCAAATGTTATCCGGTTATTTTACGGAAGTGCTAAATTCAACACAAGACTCTATATATCCATATCTTCGATTACAAAGTATTCTTTTGAACACATTAGCTTAAAGTCTGAAAGAAAAGTGTGGAACGCGAATAGAGTAACTTAACACTAGGTTCGCAGGTTCCTTGTGGCTACTCTGCTATGTGCGGGATACAGAGTAAAGCTCACATTCAAGTATAGACATATTGAACGATTTTTATAGTATTTTTTTGTACATTTGTTGTATGATTAGTTTTAGTTGCGTGACATAGTATGTAATTATATAATATAATAATATAGTAATTATTAAAGAAAGTCGCTTTAAAAATAAATGCGCATTGCAAACTCAATTAGAGACGGAGTTTTATTCAAACGAAGACTGAAGAATTGCGTCAAAGTTACGTAAATTATTATTTGTGAGTATTGTTCAAAAATCACAAATACGTCAGAAGTAAAAAAATAATATAATATTGAAAAAAAAATACACAATATATATTTATTAATTTCCAATATTTGCAAAAATGTTAGCATTGTACGTATTAACATTGTGAAACATATGTTTCAGCAAGTTGTTAAAACGCAAAAAAATGGATGTATATAAATATTTATTACTAGTGGACCCGGACGCGGCTACGCCTGCTTGTAATATAAGAATATTTATGAAATTATTTTTAGTTTTACACTACACCAAGAAAAGAAGAAGAGAACCAAAGTGTAGTTTAAATTAATTATAAACAGCAAATAATTACATAAAATTAACAATAGTTTCAAAATTTATAAAACCGTCAACATCATCTGCCCGTTCGCGTCGGTCATACTGTGCCGCCCGAAGGCTAGGTCATTTCGAATCAGTGACATCATCATCCTTAATTATTTATTAGAATGTTAAACAATAAACTATAATTTCAATCTAGATAAAATGTTAAGAGTGACTATTATATTTATTTTCATAAGGATGAATATCAAAATGTCGCGGTAACGGTTGCGTAGCGACGCGACGGTCGTTATTAACATGGCAGAATAAATTGCATGTCAAATTAGAAAGTACTTTAAAATATATTAGTTTATATGTGTAATGTAATGTTCATAGCCTATATATATAGCACTTCTGAAGAATGCAGCTTTCATACAAAACGAAAACAAAGTAAATCGGACCAGTAGATCCAAAGATCTTAGTGTTCAAACAAACAAACAAACAAACTCTCCCGCTTTATTACATTAGTATAGAAGTATAGATAGTATAGTATATATAGTATAGATAATATTTTTCAATGTGATAAAGTATTATTGCATTAGTAATAATAATTTAAATAAAATGTACATTAAGAAGTTTCATAAATAGAAATGTTAATTTACCTAAACACTAAGCAATTTGTTGATTGAATTTGAGACCGTCGTTGCCCGGTGGCACAAAGGTGGGACTTACAGTCCCGGCGGTTTTGGGTTCAAATCCCACTCGGAGGAGTGAACAAAAATATACAAACAAAAATATATATTCATATTTTTGTTTCTTCTCTTTGGTAATAAGAAAGCGGGCGTTGAGTTTCAGCGCCTTTCAACACGCATTGCTTCGAAACTACTTGCCGCCTTGTACTAATTCGACGGAAAGTGGGGAACGGAGTGTGACAACACTAGATTCACTCTGCCTACCCTGCTATATGCGAGATCCAGCGGGAAACTGAAAGAGATTAAACATTTTTGTTGTTTTGGAAACAAACTAAATAAACAGTCGAGAATCAAATATTCCTATATGTATGAGTATTAGGTAAATAGTATGTAAAAGGAAAAATTATAACATAGTTAATAGGCGTGATAACCAAAATACCAATTGTGGTGGAAAGAAGGTCGGCCCGCATGATGTGCTCTAACGTGACGCACAAGGTGACGACGTGATGCGACGTGCCAAACGGTATGCATCATAAGTGTATCAAATATAATAATTACAAACGAAACAAGTTTGTTATTGTATAACGGCATAATCACCATTAATTGATAAAAACCTATACTAACGCATGTGTGATAAGTAGGTACGCAAGTATTGGCTGGAAATGCAAAATTTAGATCATAATATTTCTTTTTTTCTCAGCGTCACACTGTACCCGGTACATGCTTACAGGGAAGGCAGAGAGACAGCGAGCCTAGTGTTAAGACACTGCTGTTGAGTGGCAAAACTCAACGTAGAAATAAAAATATTAAGTAGTAAATTTCCTCGAGTGGCAATCGAACCCACAACCTGTTGCTAGTGACCCTGCGCCACGACTGGCCTAAATAAACATTTCATGTACCAAAAAAAAAAATAAACATAAGGGCTATATTAACAATATATATTTAAGTTCCACTTAATTTAAAATATAAGTTAAAGTAGATAGGTCTACCACAGAGTACAACAAAAACATTGTGTAACGGCCGCGGCTGGCACCTAACAAGAGATGATTACTCGAGCCTGTATTACATGACGGCCATTGTTTGCAATTCCCGCTATTGTACTGCAAGAGTTACATTTCGCACTGTAATTTTTGATCTGTTCCATTAATTTCTGTAATTTATCAGCAAAAATTCTTTTCGTTTTACATGTAAAAAAGGCACTATTAAATTATGACAATAAATTAATTTAACTGTGCATAAATTGATTTATTTTCACACGCCAATTTAGGCTGAGGGATAATCAGGGAATGATTGTAATATTCATTTTTCACCTTCAAGGTAAATCACTAAGTGCATTTAAATGTAAAATTTTTCTTTAATCGCTATCGCACCTATCACACTTATTGCCTTTATTGTCAGTTATTTTTAGCGGCAACCTTTTGTGATTATTGTTATGTCGCATGTCCTTCTGGGCGTAAGTTTATAAACAACGTTGTGAATCATATATAGGTTGAATGTTTACTAAAATTATAATTGTTAATTTCTTGTTGAAATAGTGTCAAAATTCAAAATATTTAAAAACGAAAATGGCACTACTCATTTAATTTTAAGAAAATTAGCACTCACAGAATACGTATAAAATAGAAACTTTTGATAGCTTAAATAAATGTTGAATAGGAAATACGAAATCCTCTCTAAGGTTTGTGCAATAACATGAATCACTATGGGTGCACATTATGCTCTACAACACAAAATTGCACATACTAAACGTGACTCGACATTTCCCCCTCGTTTCACTTAAAACACCTATTAAATATGACATATAGTGTAAACAATAAAAGATAAAGATTAGCATAGTAAAAGAAAGAGACTATCTTCCTTTTTAAGATTAGTAATAGCGCTGAATACAAAACAAGTTAGATATTTAATTTCAACAAAATTTCGCCAGTCACGTTAGTATTAGGCCGTCGTTAGTAACATGCAGTGCAAACTCTAGGAACATTCAGGGATCTACTTTTTTTTTTCTGCTTTGAAGTAGCCGCAAGACACTATGTATTTGGTGTTTCGTCACTATGTGGGTAACACAAACAGACAGACAGGTAGAGCTCGTGGGTACCTCAGGCTGGGGCTCCTCGCCGAGGGAGTCTCCCAGGGCCTCGGCCTGACTCTTCATTATAGAATATATTTTCACATACGGCGCCTTCAGCAGCTATGCGCAATTGTAGTTAAGTTAGTATTCTTGCACATTGTTAGGGTCAAATCTTATATTATTTAGCATTGTAGTTAAATAAACTCATTTTATTGTAGTAAATGGACTCTTTCGTGTATTTAAATGAAGTTTAAGAGATTTTTCGCCGAGTTATGTTTACTTAATAAAACTTGACCCAGTGTAGCTGATGTATTATGAGCGTGTGTGTCTTCGTAGAGATAATAATGTTCTCTCAAAAGTGAACTACATCGACGATGTTTATAACAGTTATAATAAATGTTATAATTTATAGTTACATATGATCTTATCACCGTTTTTGCTACGTTATTGCCGTTTTAGATTTTTTTTTAAATAATAAATTGTAATACCACCGTCGTCGTCATACGGAGACAATAACTATTTAGTTAAATCATTTAATTAGTCTCTATAATTTCAAATATAGAGACTATGATATGGTACTTAATTAGTATTTTAGTGATATAAAATGTTAGGTCCACGTGTTTAACATGTATTGCGTCATGATGTGAGGTAACTGCGTTGTCGCCGTGTGTATTAGAAAGCGCTGTTTTAGAGTGAAATACAAATATTAAAATATTAAACAAGTATAAAGTATATAGATTATTATAGAAGTAACAACTCACCTCCCATGATTCTCTTGTAATGTCCGACACGTCGCCAGTGCTTCCGGAGCGTTCCTGAGAAAAATATTTTATATGTAAAAGGATTGCTTGCGACATAAATAATAAATATTTTATGAAGAACACAGATTTGAAATTATTTCTATCTAATTATTTCTGATAAAACGATATAGAATAGTAGCTTAAAGGTAGAGTTTGGGCACTACTTTTTAATATAAACAATATAAACTATATACAGTTTGTATATGAGTAAACGGTATTTAAATCAATCACATACAAAAATCCGCTTAATTATAGTAGGTATATAATGAGTTTAATCTATGGAATGAGTATTTTGCACTCTTAAAATGTCTTATCGAATGTGTGGAGAAGATACAGTTTAATATACAACGTATAGTAGTTTATACGTAATTATAGCAAAACAGACTCTTTTATCTTGATGACTGATGATGGGAGATAGAAATATTAATATGTCACACACTATATTTACAAGTTTGTCCGTTCGCGTTATATGATATCTTTACTTAATTAAATAAATTTCTAGTGTCGAAGCTAAAATTATAAATTGGATTTCCCAAAGGATAGTAATCTAATTAGAAAATTTTAAACTTAATAAGTTGTAAAAGAAAGGAACAACAATGATAGTTCCAAAAGCACGATTTTATACATAATAATGAAATTTTATTCCTTTTTAATGAATTATATGTTGTGTTGTTGTAATTACATGAAATGAATATGTTCTCGCGTGTTTTCCACTATGCGGAGAAATCCTAAAAATTATCTTTTTCTACATTTCCTACCCAAAAAGTTAAATTATGTATGAAGTGACGGGAACTAAAACAATAATTATTCTGCCCAAAAAAAATATTTTAACATACAAATTGAATAAGATTCAAGCTTACGTGAAGTCAGTCACGTCCCACAAATGCCGTGGTCAGAGAACTATCTAATATGATCTAATTCACAGTATCAAATATTATAAAACTAAATAGAAGTGTCATAACAATCTAGGTTGTGAAAGTGGTTTTAATAGTATTAGTATTCTAATATTGTTGAACACATTTTAATTCAATACAATAAAAACAAGTTTGTAATTACAATAAAAGTGTTTTATATTTACAAATTAATATTTTTCTTTAATCGTTATATCAATACTAGTGGGAATTGAACCCACAACCGTCGCGTCTACTCAATAAAACTTATACAACTTTCGATATATAACAAACTTACCTTCTGTCCAGGTTTGGCATCATCATCGTCCCATTCGGTGTCGCTATCTATCAGTTCGTAGCCGTGCGCGGTGACGTCACGCAGCGGGCCGTACCGCTCAGGCACCCAGTGCGTCAGGAACTTGAATAGATCGTCCACGCTAGGAAAAATTTCAATTGTTTATTTCAATAGTTAATCATTTTAGAAAACACATGTATTAAACGCGATAGAAGATAATACTGCATTTAATTCAGCTTTGTGCTTTATCCTATCAAGATATTCCGCCCTTCACTTACAGCTAGAATTCGCGAAATAGGGTGTCAAGAGATTCATTATCGAACTTTATCCAAACGGAGCGAGAAAAAAAAATCTATAGATAAAACTGTTTACTGCTGATGCAGTTGTCTCAGCGTCATCACTAATATATAAATTATGCATACAACACTTAATGTTATTATACTTTTAAAATATACTTTATTATTCTGCTCTATCATTCATATTGTGAGTTCCGCATTTAGCAACATATACATATATACACTTTTAAAATAACTTAAATATTAAATATTTCCGTATAAAATCTGTAAACGAAACTAAAACTAAAACCTCAACTGGCAAATTCTATTCTATAAGTTATAAAATATGTAATTTAAACTATTTATATACTATCTATATTAATAATTTAATTGTCCTGCTCTAATAAGATAACAAAACTCGGCGTTCTGTTTCATCACTCCACACACTATAGCTCAAAAATTGGTGAACCGAGTGTCTTAACACTAGCTCCCTAACTATATACAAGCGGGATACAGGGTGAAAATGTTAAAAATAATTTTAAAAAATGTGATATTCACCGATTACGTGGAATTCCAAACCAATACTCGGGCTTCATACGCTTACGGCCGTACGACATGAGCGGCGTGGAGCGAGGCAGAGGGCGGCCGGCCGGCTTGCCCATGCGGAGACGCAGATACAGTGGCGGGTCGTCGCTGGGCCGCGCGGGGCGGGGGATCAGTTCTGAAAGGTGGGTTTTATATTAATTTTAGGATATTGTAACACTATTTAGAACTACTGCTTGAACTGATTATAGAAATTTCGATTTTCAAAATATACCTTCAAATGGCGCAGTGGTCCAAACGTGACGTGTCGGTTGTGAGTTCAATTCCCAATTGGGGAAATGAAATATTAATATTCATTTGCTCATAAGCATAATAATGTCAGAAAAATAAATTAAGCATTGTTGTTGAATTGTCACTACTACATAATATCAAAGTACTTTTCCAATAATTACTATCGAATGAAGCGAAGAGATCAGGCATATCGTCCACAGATACCATGCTGCGATAGTCAAGCCGCGGTTGCGTGGCGCTGCTCGGCTTGGCGTGGGAGCGACCGAACCCGCCGAGAGAACTCCGCCTGTATATACATAGAATATTAATATATTGACTAAATGAGATTTTGTGACATCTCAATTTTATCACAGTTATTATAAACTACAATATATTTCCCCACCTGTAAGCAAAAGTCAAGTTTACAATAATAACAAATTTTAAAACGTTTCAATGTACACGTTACAAAACTATACATGCTTAAATCTGTAATAAATATCAAAAAGGGTGCCAGTAATATGCGGATGAGTGGAATTATGATACAAATCACAAGTGAACCTCAACATTTAGTACTAAGATGATTTACAACTGACATTAATCTCCTTAATTCCTAGCGGTAAGCCGCAGGACGGCACGCCACAGCGACAGGAAGCCAACAGAATATTCATCAAGGAATTACAAAAGTATCGCAAACAGACTCATATTACTTATCATTTTATTTATAAATAAGTTTTAAATCAACAAAACGATCAAAAATACTTTTGAAGCAATATGTGTCGGTTATGAGAAGAAATATTTAAAGGAATAATAAATCGACAAGAACAATAGCTCGGTCTAATCTAGAAAAGCGTGTCGGATCGGCACACCGCCAGTGCAGTAACAATAATAATTGTAATAAACAATACTTTCTATATAACTGTCTAATTCCTCATAGTTTCTAACTTCCTAACACTTATAAATCATGCTATTGAATTGTTAATTTACATATTAAGTATATAGATTAAAGCATCGATTGGACTTTGGTTTTAAATATTCAAACCGATCATTTGGAGGACATAGGAATATTTTAAATCAATAAATAAAAACATAATATCATCATACTATTGAGATCTTTACCTATATAAATTTTTGAATCCATAAACAATATTATTATTGTTGTTATCATTCCTCCTTCGTTATAAAAAAAATATTACACTAGTCTATACTTAGAAAAAAAAAAACAATAACTACAACAAATAAACAAGAACAAATTAATTATTATGCGATATAAATAATTAACCAAAATCCAATGTACACAAGACAATAATAAGTAACAAACACTTGGTGGGACCTAGAACAACAAAGGTGGTACAAATAGGGGACTAAACACATGAAACCACATTGACACTATAAAAATCACTTTTAAACTTTTTTACACTCAATGTAATATAAAAGAAACCCAAAAATATAATTCAAACGACTTCTTATCATTCCATTTATCTATACACATTGTCTATACAGACCTGGCAGATCTTTCATGTTTTTCTTCTTAAATTTTTTTCTTAAAAGTTGTGCAAAACGCTATAATTTTGCCTATATTTAAACAAAACAATAGGTACTGTTACTTTTCCTGAGATTACTTAAAAACATCATAAAGCGTATATCACATTTGCGTATATCCATAAAAAAAAAAACAAAAAATAATCAACGTGTCAAAGTGGTTTACAGTAAACGTAGCCATTAAAGGCAACACACAAGACGATCTGATTGGCACATCGATATCTGCGGCGCGCGCACGTACCCGGACAGGACATCAGGCGCCTCCTCCGAAGGGGTTTTACTCAGGAACAAACCCGTTCCAAACTCCACTAGGTTCATTGGCGAACTAGTCAATGAAAATAGGGAGTCGGTATATGGTCGTACACATCCCGGTTAGCATCCATGGTAGCAAAGGAAAAATTTAGAATGGCAACATTATTATTTTTTTTTTCCACATGCATGTGTGCAGTAAGTGACAGATTGGGTTGTGAATTAAACTAGGATAAACCTGGGTGTACGTGAGAACAATAAACGTAGGTATTGTGAAACTTGATGCATTTAATATAATCGAGTTCATTAAACAGTAAATGATAATGATGTAAAGGTTTCGTAACAATGTCGTGTTATGATCTGCAATGTTACTTATTTACATACAAATTGTGTGAATTAGTTAATGCAAGAGTGGATCGTAACACGCAATGGGTACATTTTTTGTGTGTCATTTATTCCAAATTATATAAATCAATGAAAAAATAAATGTCCACAAAAGTAATATACGGAATAATTGAGAATAATATTTTTAAGTCACACAGAATAAAAACACTATTTTTTTCTTTAGTAATTTACTTTCAAATTAGATATTATAACAAATTAGGTCGTACCTGTTAAATACTTTGGAGAAGACAGAAGTGGAGTTTTGTGTATCAGCAGAAGATGGTAAAGAGTCACTTTGGGAGCCTTGCGGTCCTTGACCTGCCTCACCGGTCAAACCTTCCACCCAAGATAAGGGATAAGATAGGCGTTTCAACATCTGCGAAGGAAAATAAATATTTAAAAAAAAGTAAACCTATTAACAAATAGGTGACTTTGAACACAAAGTCAACAAACAATAAAAAATAATCTTATACGAACTTTAACTTATAAACCTGTCATTACTTGAATATTGTAATTATATAATAAAAAATATATATATGAATAAAAGACAATAGAATTGCGGATAGCAACGTTAATAGTGTATAATAACCATATTGATATTTACAATATACAACACATTTTTGACAAAAAATACTGGTATTAATATTCTTTGTATAAACTGGAAAGAATTGATAAAGTATTAAGTAATATAATGGATTTTTCTAGATTCACACATCGTTATACAGTCATTAGTCTTGATAATAACGTCTCGGAAGTTTTGGCACAGTAATTAAAAAAAATAGTGAAAACAAACACTTATATAATCATCATATTTAAACTTCAAATAATAAAAAATATATGTACTTTAGAAAAAACTAAAAAACACGCTTTTCTGCTCCAAGTGATACAAGTATTATCGAATATGTATAGAACGTGTTAACATTTTATAATTATATGATCGTTGATTACACGACGAATTTTATACAAAATGCAGCAAAAACTATGCATATCATGCTCATACCTTTTGATTAATTTAGTAGGTTGATTTTTCAGATTGATATATCCATACAGTCTTGAGATAAATACTCTTGACAAACGGACAAGAAAGTGATCTTATAAGGAATCCTTTGGAGTCCTATAAGGGATCTTTTTTTCATTGAGACACGGAACCGTAACAACAACTAAATACAACATAAAACCTACCTTATTCTTTTTATCAGGTTTTCCCGCATCCTCCTTTTGATTGCCGTCGAGAGAGAAAGAGACGGCTGCCTGTTTACGTGGCGCGCGCTCGTTCTCGCCGAGCGGCGGCGCGGACAGCGGCGGCTCCGCGCGCGGCAGGCACACCGGCGGCACCCACTCCGCTGATAGCACTATGTCCGCGTCGCTGTACACCTGGGTGGATCATCGAGTGTTAATTTCATGTAGGAATTACTTGCAGTTGTTTGACCAAATAGAAATAATAAACAGTGGGGTACATAGTAACGAATAACGTAATGTAAAAAAGTCGATAAGTTTTAGCCGACAAGAATTATTATTTTTTTAATTCGAACCAGTAGATCTTGAGATTAGCTTGTTTAACTAAAAGTTACAACATGATTGTATACATTACTGTTGTGGGCTTGAGTTAGAGATAATACAGTGTATATTTATATAGATTTAGCTATTTAGCTCTCAGTGTTCATTATTAAAAGAATCATATTAATATATCAATATTTACTTCAAAGAAAACATACTAACTTGTATATGAGTATGTATGAGAAGAAAAGACCTTGAACACCATTGAAGATTATGACACAATGATTACTGAATAATAACAAACATCCTGACACCGATATCAACTATTCATGTTGTATATTTGAAATTCATCAAAAAATAGAATAAACGATAAGACACAATCAAGAAGAAATAAAGAAGAAATAAAAACAATATGAAACGTAACAGTAGGATATGACAATTAAGATATATAGCTTATTCCATTTCCTTTAAACCAAAACGCATGAAAGAGTAAGAGAATGACATCCAAGATTGTCTCCAGATTTCCCCGACTGACACAATTGAGTACCATATCATACCTCGTCGGTGGACTGACAAGAGGCCATATCACTATCGTGGTGGCCAATAGCGAAACAATTCAAGAACTTTGCTTCATAAGTAGAATCACGACGCCAGTCGTACATTGAAACGTCCATTTCAGGTATCTCGTATATCGTTTCAATTTCATGATAATAATCGTGCTCTATAATATGATGACCCTAAAATCGTTGGTGTTATTAAAAATAATAAATTTGTTGCCTAACATTCTGAATTATCAATATAAATAAAAATGGATATTATTAGATATAAAATAAACGATTAAATTAAACTTAATTTTTCTATTATCAATAAATAACATATAAATTATAATTATTTATTTTATTATAAAATGTCTACAATCTTATACAAACCTTCTTAGAAGTGTTGGGCGTAACATGCAGCAGTGGATCACGTATATCAATGCCGGAGTCGTGGTATGAGAGTTTGACGAGGTGCGCCGCGTCGTTGGGGTCGTCGACCTCGCCCTCTCCCTCTGCGGCGCTGCCTGCACGATCGGCTTCGGAACCCTCTGCTATGGAAGCTTCTAGACTTTCTTCTTTGCCGTGGTCCGCGCTTGATGATACCTGGAAACAAAAAGCAATGGTTATCTTACTAGCCTACTAATATTATAGATGTGAAGCTTGTGAGGATGAGTGTTTGTTCCATTTTTACGCAAAAAATACTGAACGATTTCGATGAAACTTTACAGTGTTAACGCATTAAATAGAAAATTTCTCTTTTATATTTGGTTTAAGTCATAAAATATTTATGTTTTCAGTTATTTTTTGTGTTGACCTTGCATAATAATAATTCCGTATATATCGTTTAATTATATATAGTAATTATAATATGAGGAAGTAATGCTTTTTAATTGATTACAGGGAAAGAAACATACACATAGTGAACTTCTCTATTATTTTAAGTTAATAAAATTAAAAGTACAATAAAGTATTCACCTCACTGCCTTGATCGATTGACATCCTGTCTTTGCTCGGGATTGCCCAGTGTTGATCCAGTAATGATTTTCGCCTTTCTTCTATAGTTTGTTGCTAAGGAATAAAACATAGAACTATAAATATAGGAAATAGAGGCCAGTTCTGTCACAGTTACAAGCATTTTATACAAACAGATTGGAAACGCGATAGGTTCTGGGTTCGATTGCGATTTCGATCGCCACTTGTGACAAAGGGCTATGGAGAGATTAAAAAATAATCTGCGTGACGTAATTTATGGATGACTTAAGAAAAACTAAAAGACATAATAAAATTATAATCGTAAAACAACACCTGCAAAGGCGTAGGCGTAACTAGATCCCTATCAAATGCCTTAGGGAACGCCGCGCCGCCGCGCTCCTCCGTGTCGATGGAGGCGGGACGCTCGCCCCCCTCGCTCGCCTCCGCCTCGCCCGCCGCCTGCAGCTCGGGGAACGTTTCATCCTGGAACATCATTGTACCATTAGAGTACGCCCCATATGTAATGATACTTAGGAAGAAAATAATCAAACGAAAGAAAAAATCTGTTTGAATTTAGCACAGCCAACTACAAGTAACTAAATTATATACATTACTAGTGCGAGGCCACTGTTAAAGTGATGATTGTAAATACGTTCCCTAGTCACGGGAATACATATATTTTCATTATTTCCATCTTCCTGTAATGCTAAGATCAACTAAACAGTTGACTTTCGACGTGTCTTAACGGGGAATGGAGAGTCTTAGCACTAGATTCGTAGGTTACCACTGCCATCCCTGGCATATACGGGATATAACGTTAAGCTAAAAAAACCGCATTACCTTGACTAGAAGAGAATCTTTGCCGGGCGAATGCTCTGATTTATTCATGTAATATATCTCAGCTTGTTCCGCTCTGAAATACAAATACAACTATATATTAAAGTATACTCTACATTGTAACCGTAGTGTTGAGGCAGTTAATATTAACGACTTTGCTCATAAAATTCGATTCGCTTTCATGTAAATATATTTTATGATAAGGAGTGAAATTGTTACAAATGTTGCTTTGTTTCTTTTAGTATTAACGGTATGTTATATTAAAAAATATTTATATAAATTAAAAGAAAACTATGAATTATCAAACCTTATTTGAAAATATTAATAAAAACAAATCAAAATAAATTAATAAAATAACACAAAAAGAGGGCACTGTGGCGCAGCAGCTGTGTAAACGGTTAGATGCTGTGCTATAGTGCTGCGCTGCTGAGGGTTGTGGGTTCATTTTCCACTCGGAGGAATGAATTGTTTTCATCACCTTGCTTATAACCATAAGACGCATTGTCTCTACATAAAGTTACAGCGTGAAACTAAAGTAAAAAAAACAATACATACTTGTGCGCATTATGATCCGGTCCGTGAGTGCGCATGTGCGCTATATCGTAGAATATCGCCGAGTTGACCACGTACTCCATGGGCGCAATCACACCGTACGACTCCGGCCCGTGCTCCATGACCAGCGTGTCCGACACGTTGGGGTCGAACATCACCGCGTTCGGTGTGACTAGCAGCACCCCGGACACGACGCCCTGCCGTGACACATTGCAATATAATATAGATTGGCATAAATTGCATGTGTTTAAATGCAAAAAAAGAACTAGCACTAAGGTATTATGAATTGCGAACTCCACTGCCACGCTCGAAACAGAAGAACAGAACAGGAATTAGGAAACCTATATAATAATTATCAAGCATACAATTTAGTACGACAAAATCGAACCCGCAGGCGAAAAAGTGACAAAAGCCAACTTTTACACCAAATCAACAAGCCAAGCCAACTTTTACACAATTTACAACAAATCACCTAAGTGTATTGTATTATAATAATAATTAGCAAATTTAACGCATTCCATTTGTGGCTTATCACTGTTAATAATTTGCAATGAATTCAGAAATTAATTATTTGCATGGCTCGTTTATCTTAAGAAAATTTGCAACACTTATATACGCGCATTGCACAGTCATAGAACAAAATGTTAGCCATTCATTAATGTCAGCGTAGATGTAGCGAAACCTGGCATCTGAAGGCCATTTTAGTGAAAATAGGTTTAAAAAATCTAAGCATTTACATTATTATTTATGGTGAACTAATAGCCAATCTTGAAACGTAAAATATTCTATATTTATTAAATATATAATAAATATGTTATATTGTAATAAAAAGCTTAAAATTTAATAAAATAAAAAAAAACGAAAAATCACTTATGGTTGAATATGTAGCATATCAATTCAAAAGTAGACAGATAAGGGGCATTTCATTATTATGATCTCAACGCATTTCCTGTACATAATAGAGTATACAGTGAAAATACCTTACTTACTACTTAATGTACCTTTTCCTTTTATAAATATCAGAGAACATTTGATAACGAAACTGGCTAGTAAATTATTTTAATTTTAATTATTTTATTATATAGAATAACAATAAACTCTGATAAAAATGGCAAAAAAGAAATCTGATAAAAATCATAACATTAAATGTAACTTCACACTTATAAAAGTGTAACGCACAATACCTGTCCATCAGTGATGTGTCTAACGTTAATCTTGAGGAAGCGCTGCGGAGCGCTGCTGGCCGGCGCCTCGGGAGACACCGGTCGAAGGCTGTCCAAAATCTCTGTTGATAAGAAAAGATATGAACAATTACAATTATTGTTATCTTTCATCCTGCACACAGCAGGGTAGGCAGAGGGAACATAGAGTTAAGGCTCTCCTATCTCCATTTTCCGCCAAATTCTGGCGAAATTGGAAAATATTACAAATTTATTATTCGAACAACATATTTAGATTTCATAGTTTTTTAATATTTTTCTTTATTTATAATAGAAGTTAAATAATAGAAGATTTATAATGTAAATGTATATTGTATTAATCTTTAAATTGGAACTGAATAGTAAGTGTATTAAAAAATAAATAAAAATAAGATTCGATAATAAAAAAGATAATAAAAAACGATTCTAATTAATGTGTTAGGTATGATAATAAAAAAAGAAGCATCAAAATCGGTTTGCGCGACATTGAGTTATTCGTCTATTTGTCGCGCACATACCTAATGCAAATTTAAGACTTATGTGATTTTCTCATAGATAACATTGTCAGACATGGATAAAAAAAAATGGGACCATTCGGGAAGCGTCACCTTTCAATAAAAAAAAATTATCAAAATCGGTTCACCCAGTCAAAAGTTATGAGGTAACAAACATAAAAAAAAAAAAAAAAATACAGTCGAATTGATAACCTCCTTCTTTTTGAAGTCGGTTAAAAAAAAGTAAAATTATTTAATGAGTGACGCACATAGTTACAACACGCGTTATAAAATTACATAAGCATTATAACACTTACAGAAGTCACTGATATTTAGTTCTAAATAATATTAAAATAATAATTGAGTATTTATCATAAAATCTACTTAATAATTATAAGTGTTTACGAGTAAAAACCATCTTTTGTTATCAAATAGAAAGCAAAATTTGATAACTGAATTTATCAACCATATGATAAGCTGTATTCGTATATTAGATCCCAGACATGATTATATTTAATAGACATTTCCTTAACAATTTTATCAAAAAAAAAACAATTTAAAATAAACTTTCAATATGAATAAGCCTTGGCTACGTAAAGAGGCTTTGATAATAATTACTCAAATGTCATGCATGCATGACTATAAAACGGAACACTAAAAGATAAATACGTTAAAACTGAATAGTAATTGGTATACTGCCAATTCATGTTTACATTATAAACTATCAGTTCCTCCTACGGGCAGTAATCTGATAAAATACGTATAAGATTGTTTAAATTACATAGCAGGAAGATAAAGGAAGCTAATTCTCGAGCTGCGTGCCGGAACTCAACGCCACGTTTTGTCTACCAATGAAACTTATTAAAATATAAATTCCCCTAAATTGTAATCGAATCGACAACCGACTCTATCCATCCTTTGAGTTTATAAACGTAATTATTCGATTATGCTTAGATTATAAGGTAAAAATATTCGAAATCAACAGGCATTAATAAATTTGAAGGTAAAACATTGAATGTATTTAAATATTACCGAGGAAATTACAGTGCGGTCTTAATACTTATAAACATCTGAGCACACAATACGTCATACATCTTTATTGCAACAATGCTTGCGTGTAAATATGTATAAATATAAAATATAGTAATATGCTTTTGACCAGGTGTTGATTCATTCTCCTTCATATTTTATAAATTATTAATTTATTAAAAGTGAAATTACTTGTTAAATTATTAATTTCCTACCTTTTTCCTGGGCCGGCTCGCCGGGTGCACCTTGCGTAGATTCAGACGTGTTATCTCCGCTCTCTGACGGCCCATCAGAGTCCTTATCGCCATCTGAAGCAGCCATAACAAGACGTTTATATGAAAACCAGGTCAATTACTTACAGTTTAATAATAACAGTCAAGAATGTATAAACAGCGCCATTCAAAACACTATAATGAAGATAAACGTTCGAGCCGCACCGTGATACCAGCGTTTCAGGAATTCAAAACTGAACATTCTTGAACAGCTGTACCAACACAATGTCCATTATATCTGTATATAATACTTATCGCACTCGATAATACATTCATATCTCTACAATTAGGGCAGCATAGTTCGTTAGAAGAGTCACCGGCGACATTTTAATGAGTGCAAACCAATTTAGCTGGTTGAAATGGAAATGGAGGGCGGTCGGCGCGAGTGCGACGCGGCCGCGCTTGCAAGATGCTCGCCACAACTGTTGTAAATTGTATTTGACGTGCAAATAAAGAAAAAATGTTTCATGACAACGTCACACGCGACCACCAAGGTTGAATATGCCTTGCTTAACTGGGACTACGAGAGGTTATCTTTTTTGTATGGTTATGTTATTTATATATATATTGAAAAATTTAAAATTCGACATTAAATTAGACATTTAAGCAAAATATTAATGATCTAAATATACACATAAGTATATGAAAACAAATATTTATTTCATATCTACAGCTGCCAGTGACATTCGTAGAATTGTAAATTACATAAGTAATTACGCACCGCTACACATTTAACTGTGATAAGCTGAACTTTACCTACAAACATGTGCCTTAGAAATGTTGACATTTACTATTTAAAGCCTTCGCAGACTTGTGATAATGTATTATATATAATTAAGAAAGTATATTTGAACATTTATTACATCAATGTCAGTAACATTTAAATTAAATAAACAACTTGAGTAAAAACAAGTGCTTATGCAGGCTACATGTTCGTCCCATTACCGATAAATAATTAAAATATTACAAAACATCAAAAACACCTATTTAAAACTAAGATTTTATTATTTACGGAGATCTATGAAATCGGTCCTAAGATTTTTGGTATTAAAAAGCATTTGTAATGGAACGTTGGCAAAGTTGGTATAATTAAATTAACAAATGTTTTATTTCAAAGAAAGTAATATAAAATTCGCAACGTTACAATTATTGGCAAAGCATCAGCTTGAAGGTCAGTGGCGCAAGACATTTTCTCGTTAGAACCATTCGTCACGGTTTAAACTATCTTACATTGTAATTGTTGACTGATGAAGTCTGCAGTCGTAGGGTTTTGAGATACCGAAGGTTAAGCATTGGAAAATACATTTGAAATAATTTTTCAATTGTTATGGGCATTGTAATATTTATATGTATATTCCTGTAATTCTTATTAGAGACAATATGACTGAACATATAATTTAAAAAATTCTTCAGGCGCTAAGAAATTATTAGTTTTTATAAACTGGAAAATTTTATGGTATGCTTTGCAACTAAAATATAAAATATTATTTTATATATTTTATTTAAAGCTCTGAGATATAAACTTATGTTATTTTTTTCGTAACTCATATTGTAATGTGTTTAATTTTGAAATAAGGTTTAAAAACCCAAAAAAACAAAAACAAAACAGATATTTAAATATATCATTTGTCACGAACTCTTTATTATAGATTCTCCACCATTTAATTTAATTTTTGTACTTAGTTAATAAATATACATCTAATATTACAAGTGCTCCAACTATATACCAAAAATTCAAAGTAAAGGACCAAATACCCTGGACCTTACGTGGATAATGGACCTTAAGCAGACAGCGGGAATCCGCTGGATTCAAAGTGCGCAGGATCAGCCGGAGTGGCGAGAATTAGGGGAGGCCTATGTCCAGCACTGGACGTTGAAAGGCTGATGGATGGATGGATGGACCAAATACTTATATTAGTCTTAAATTTTTTTGGTGATATTAGGTATAGGTTCAAATTATGTTATATTCACACAAAGTATATTTATCTACATTGAATCATAGCGTACATGTTGTTATACGTGCCCGTTATCACAATATGAACCTACCTCTCCTCTTATCGGGTACGAGCAGGGTTTGCCCAGGGAAGATGAACTGAGTGGCGAGTCGGTTTAGCTTCGTCAGTTCCGAGGGAGTCGTGTCGAAGCGGGCGGCGAGCGACGTGAGCGTGTCTCGATCGCGCACCTACAAAACAAATTAATTATTTTATTTTCAAAAATAATTTATTTTAACAACTTTTTACAGCTTATAGCTGTGGACTGCTTGACGTAATTGCAGGCGTAGCTTTATAATGACTATAAATAAAAATGACATATTTTTGTCAGTTTCTTGTCTATAATTCATTCATTTTGTTAATATTGAGTTCGGACTCATAAGTTCTAAGGTGAAAGCATGATGAGGAAACATAATATAATTAAAATATTATACAAAATATATAACTAAATGTTCATCTATAATAATTACATAGATATATAATTATGCAGTTATCTTAAGATATATTCAAATGACATACCGTGTACGTCATTGTTTTAATGGGCGGCGGTGGAGGAAGTCTTTTGGCGTGCTCGTCGTCATCTGTAACAAAGAAATACGTATATATAAAGAAGAAACGTAAGACACTGAGAGAACATAAAGCAATACCCAACTTCAAAACACGCTTTTATAAAACGTACCTATACATAAATTTAATATATAGAGATTATAAAAGAAATTTCAACCCTGTCTATTTATTATTTGCGAACGAAAATTAATGGTAGTAGGTATATTAAAATTGGTTTCATATTCTTTTAAACAAAACAAATTCGTTTAAACTTACCGATTGATTGACTTTATTCGCAGATACGTAAATAACAAACAAAACAATTATGTACATAAATATGTTTTTATTGCCAAATTAATGATATCTAGTAGTCATGTAATCTTTCCTAAACCATATAATAATATAATCATCAATATTTGTTTTTCAGCTTCACGCTGTATCCCGCATACAGCAGGGTAGGCAGAGGAAGTCTAGCGTTAAGACACTCCGCTCCCCGCTTATTTGATGTAAAAATATTAAACAAGAACTTTTTACCATCACCAGAGTTTCAAGTTTTGACAGATTTCCTGGTGCTCTTACATGATCGATTAGAAATTCGTTTTACAAGCAATTAATACACGATCTGGACTAAAGGTCACGACATGATTTGGGACGTCCATTGCCAATGACGCAAAATCAATACTTCAAGCGATATTCAACGTTTACAGTTTAACCTAGTAAAATGTTTATATTATTTACTAGCGACCCTCTTGCGGCTTCGCCCGCTTTTACTCTTGGATTATTCTTATAATGTATGTTTGCAAAGCACTTAAGATAATGTGAAAATTTATTAAATCCTAATGCAAGCCGCATTTCTGTAGTTTCAGTAAGGATTTTCTTATTTTTAGATAGTTAAATGACTATTTTTAAACGGGAAAAATTATAAACCTACCTACTAATAACTACTATAAAAAATATGAAACCAAATATATCACGCTGAAATAATACATTCAACTCCAATTATCCAATACGTGCAAACGCATCTAAATGTTTGTTGCTATAGAGACAGGTGGGTTTTTTTTTCGAGCTTGCGGTTAATGCTGAAGAGGGTAATTTGTCCCTGATTAAAAGCAAGCACTACGTGGCTGCCTGTGAGGGAAATTAAATACAATGCATCGGCCGGGAATCGAACCCGGTCCGCCCGCGTGGCAGGCGAGCATTCTACCACTGAACCACCGTTGCGTGTAAGGCAAAAGGCAAATATTATTTTATTTATATTGTAACAACTTCTAAAGGACTTATTGAAATGAAAAACAGTAAAAGACAGTTTTGATCTACATTAAATGGCCAACGTAACTAATATTTAATTATATGTTGAGAGTAAAGGATAAGTGAAACATAGCTGATGTGTCAACGGTGTGATGTGTCAACAATTAAATGCCATTTTCTCTAAAACTATTCGCAATTTCGTTATAGTGTAAAAAGCAAATTTTATCTTCGTTTAACGTAGAAAATTAATAAAGTATTTTAAAGGATAAGGAATAATACCATTATGGAAAAATATCCCTCACAATAAAAAATATATTGAAATTACAATATTTGGACAGATATATGATCACTACACGTTATTCTTAAAAGATACGAATATGCTGTCGCGGACTTTTTTGTAGATCCTATTAAGAGGAACAATACTTCAGTGCATTATTTTCATGTAGTACCATTAAAACAGCGCATGCGCGAAAGTGTCTCAACGGGTAGGACTTTATAAACATTTATCATATTTATGTTAATTTACATAAGAATGTACAAATAATAAACTATATATAAACCTTCCCTGAGAAATACCCGACCTAATGGTGAAAACTGCATCAAGATCCGTTGGGTGGTTTAGAAGAAGAAGAGTTAGAAACAACAGACAGACACGAAAAGCGACTTTGTTTTATAAGATATAGGATTATAAAAACACGAGTCGAGCAGAGTGTATCGGAATATTTCATCTATGTAGATTTGTTTGTTAAAACAGGTTATTAAGTATAAGTATACGAGTGTTTATTGTAATAGTAAATGTAGTGTGAAATTAAGTAAATAATCGCTTAGGTATAAGCTATGTTAGTTGTAAGTAAAAAATAAATAAAAATAATATGAAGATAAAAATAATATTTTCTTATTATTAGTAATAATTGTGTATATAAATAATAATATAATTAATATGATAAGGAAATTAGATATAATAATAAAATAAAGAACGGTAAGGACTAACGTGTCTGAAGTGTTATAGTACCTACAATTTAAAAAAACCTAGTTTAAAACACTCGGTTCTCCTTTGATACATTTCCATTTCTCACTTTCCACCAAATTATTAAGATATTGAGTGATAAGTGGCGGAAATTAACGCCGCGCGATCGATCGATCCGTATCTATGGCACACTGTCTTATTATAAAAAAAACGTAAAACGTATTGTTTTTTATTAAACTATACACATATAAAAAAAGACAAAGGCTTTCGTAGATTTATTAAATCGTAATACATTGATTAAAAGTTTTAACGAAGCCTCATCTCTGTTTTCCCGCGAGTGGACTTGGCTAGCTGTTGTTTGGGTCCATTTTTTTAATGAAGTTACTCGTTCATTTAACTACTTATTCCCATAGTGTATTGTCATACAGAGTTTATTAATAGAAACAATAATAATAAAAGAAGCTTTGAAGCCAGTCGGTAGGTGGGCCAGTAAGACAAGCGTGCGACTTAAACGCAAAAGGTTGTGGGTTCGATTCCCACTCAAAGAATAACTACTTAATATGTTTATTTTCTGCTCTGATAACGATATCTCGCTTAACATAATATATGCTTACAAGAATGACCATTTTTTGTTGGCTCCATGGGCACTGTCCTGAAGGGCAGATAATTCTGATGTGTTAATATATTAGTGAATTGTAATGTAAGACCTACTTAAACAATAATAGCATAATCTAACTTTATTATAAAAAATCTAATTAAAATTGAAACTTTTTATCTTAAAAAAGAAAAAGATCTAAACAAAGACAATCATCTCTTAATATTTAACAAAATACTTTTTTTCATGTAGACGTATATTAACGTTGTTGTTAATATCGCACGCATACGAATCAAGCCAAAACTGAATATATCAAAATCTGAAACTGTGCACATGTACCGTACATACATCTTTATTTATAATCGTACGTTCGCACATAATTTTCCTTATGACATCGGTCCTAAATTCCAACTCTCAAATAAACTCCTTACTCACTAACGGACGCGTTCATAAATCACCATTGAAATACATCGCAATAATTATATCGGGCATACTGAAATTTAAATTATAAATAAACAAGCTCTAGATTGAAATAAATATACAGGATTTTGTATAAACCTAAACCCGGATGCCGTTTTATCACCCAAGTAAATTGATGTATATTAGTAAGACTTTTGTTTATCCAATCTTATTAAGAGGATTTGGCTAAAATACATGTCTGCATTAATTTGTGATGGTAGAATTAATATAATAATTTTTTAAGGATTAAAGGAATATCCTTATTTTCGTATGGGTATTCAAACATTTAAGCGGTTACGCGAGAACATATCACGAGGCACTGGCGTTCTAAAGGTACATACTAAATGAAAAATAAAACACCTCAGTCTTATGTCAATATTCTTCCCACTATAGTAGAACACTGTCTATAGGTGAAGTTACTGTCACTTCCGTGGTCTAAAGCTTAAATAAAGTAGTTATATTTTTTTACATTTAAATTTACCTCTATTTACAGCATCAAATCTCCCTTCCACTTTGGAGCGAAGCGATTCCAAGTCGAAGGGGGCCGCGAAGCCATGGTCCACAGAGCGACTTTTCGACCTGAAATGTTGAAAAATTATATTACACGGAGAGCTCTACTGTCGTAACTAAGGCACCAAGTATTTTTTTTGCAAGAATTGTTTATATTAATATCACATTTCTATCCGATCAATGATTTCCTGGCGTCGAAATCAATGTCGCCTTAATATATTAAGATATTACATTTATTTATTTAAATATTTTTGTTCAATATAGTTAACAATATTATGAAATGTACATATTATATCGCAATAAAAATTGTATGTACTATTTATTATACGTATTATATTACAATTGTATCCTTACATAGCTATGTTATTATATTAGACCTCACATCGCCCTAATATAAATTCATATTTAAAATAATAATTGCATATCTAGGTTTCTTATATCTATCTATATCTGTCTTACTATTCTAGGTACTAGCATAAATGGCAACAGAACAATGACAGATGTGAACAGAATAAAACTTACACGAATCGAAATAAACAGTGAATTAAGTACCAAGAGGCAGACACTTCAACTTTGACGGCCATTTTAACATACGCAAATTACGAAAGTTCCAGAAAAAAAATCGTACGACCGTACGTTTAATTGGCAAGTGATGACATTAGACGCCCTAAATAACTTTGCAGATCTGTTTTAATATATACATACAACCGGGATCAATCGAGTTTATTTTAATTTATCGTCTTTTCAACGATTCGTATATTCTCAGTGTGGACATGTGATGGCATGTGAGATGAATGTACTAGATCGGTAATTTATTCTAGTATTGAATGATAAGTAAATAACATTAATAATATATAATGTACATATATTAATAATTCTAAAAACAGATTATTACACATGTGTTTACGAAATTAACGAGCTATGATTATGAACAAAAATACATTATTTCCTGTTTGCATTGAACGTTTCCTCCAGATATTTGCATACTTTCATAAGTAGTCTTTTTTAACATATACATATGTACATAGATAAAAGCACAAAAAAATTAAAGCTTATAAAAAATCAACTTATATTATTATAATTTTCAAATTTTATGTATTAATTTCCAAATGAATATTTTACCTTTTGTAGGACTGGTCGATGCTTTCCGCACTCCTGGACAGCTGTTGTGAGGCGCGTCTAGACCTGCATGCAACACAACACTCTAGCTAGCACAGGCTATGCATGCAAATAAATGTTAAAGAGACAAATTTCACCAAATATTTTTTTTTTACTAAAATTTGTGAAATTTGTCTAAATAACTACATTAAGGATTTTGCATTAGTTATATCTACAAAATTCTGATTTACTTATGACTTTCTGACATAATATTTGACAATATCCAATGCAGCATCCTTATTTAGCGCAAAATTACATTAAAAATATAAATAATAAAAATAAAAATAATGGAATCTGTGACAAAGCTATAAAAAAATATCACATATGTATTTCCATGCGATGCAGATGATTTAAAAAAGTCAGGCACTACAAAAAGTTTTTCTATACGTATCTTGACTATAAATATTTAATTATTGAGCTTACTTGTTATTGAGAACATTTACAGTTTAATTAAATTATATATTGTATGTGTGTATGACATTAAAAGTAAAATGAAATAATTTAACTGGATGCCATTTATTTAACTGTAAAACTAAAATGTTTTTTACTAACTAAAGGCAGTATTAAGCATACAAAAGAATAAAAACACAACGGAAGCGCTATTAAAATGTAGAGCTACTACAGTAATTAAAAACATAGTGAGAGCTGATTAGAGTTGGCTGAAATATTCCCATGGTAAAATGTTTGCCTACTTATTATAAAAGTGGTAAAAAAAAATTTACAACAAATATGACATTCAAAATCGATAAAGCAGAAACACTAATTAATTATGTGCGAAAAACATATATTCTAGTACATCCATACCTATATTATAAATTCGAAAGTAACTCTGTCTGTCTGTCTTTTACGCAATCAGGGCCAAACCGCTAATTCAATTGTGATAAAATACTCATACAGAGATACTTGAGAGTCCCGGGATGAACATAGGATACTTTTTTTTCTCATATTTATAATATTTTCGATATATATCCAATATTAAAATACTTATTAATTTGACATGCAATTTATTCCATGTTAATAACCACTGTCGTTGCTAAGCAACGATTTGCAAAGTTTGTTGTTAGAAAACGTCACCCAAAATGAGCTTGCTTAACGCATCCCTCTATTGAAAACTGAAAATAATTTCATAAATATTCTTAGGTATAGTTCAATTGGGCGTAGCCGCGTTCGGGTCCACTAGTAATAAATAAATCAAAGGCAATTAAAATTATAAAATCGTTCACAGATCAATATTTTAGCAATTTACCGAGTTGTAAAAAAATAGATATAAAAATGTGTGTATTACCAATTAGTTCTGAAATATTCCAATATGATCGACATGAATGTTGTTTCACAAGCACAATTGCACTTGACTTTCTCAATAAAATTCAATAAATATATAATTTATAATAGCGACAGTATGTTACTTTTTAATCAGCGATAAGTGAACATCTAAGCTAAAATAGACCCGAGTTCGTTATTATATAAATCTCTCGTGAACAGTTTAACTAGAACTCGACCCTTGAGGGATAAGAAGCCAGATACGAGTGGTCCGCGCCATTTCATTTAATCTTCGCTATATGGTTCAAGTGAGCGTGTGCCGAGAGATCTCGGTGGAGTGGTCTCGGGCGAGCTAATCGCACGAGTGGAGGACGGAGGGCCCGTCCTTGACACCGACCGGGCTCGCACTCCTATATTTACAAACATCGGTACGTCTGCTTCGCCTTGATTAAATTATGAATGCCAATTAATGTTGTTTGTCACTACTGTGTCAAGAAGACCTCGTTTATGTAATGGATATATTGATTAAATCAGCTTCTTGCTGTATCCCGCACACAGCAGGGTGAGGGAATTGCGGGAATTCGGAATTGCGTGGAGGCATTGCGTGAAAAATTGGATATATTAATTAATTATTTTATATACATAATATGCTTTTTGCATAGGTTCAGTAGGCTAGGTAGACTGACATTCGATCCAATTCATTGTTATATAGAAAACTGAATTTAATATTCATTAGCAAATGATATCATAAAAAATATATATAAAAGCATGGCAAAGGTGGAAGTGAGTGCAATGTAAGCTGTTGCTATTATTACACAGTCCACTTCACTTGTTTTCCTTTCGTCGTAACTTTCGTATTCATCGCGTACCCGACTGAGGAACCAGTTCTGTGGCGTTCCTACTATGGGTGTAGAGTGTCATTTAAATAAGTTTGTAAAATACATAAGCCTAAATAAAATTACGCGTATAACTCAAGTCATGTAAATAGGCGATAATAGTTTGACAATAATTCTAGAAAAACAATTGAATTAATATCTAATATCTAGTGACTAGTAACGCACCCGCGGGTTCATCTGCTTTAACTTATATAATATTATAGCCAAATTATATGAAATATTTACACAAATTTTAACCTATATGTGTTATTCTGATGTATAACCTATATTACTGTAAAATTCAATCGAAATCCGTTTAGTAATTTTTACGTGTAAGTGGAACAAACATCTATCCTCGCAAACTTTTTTTATAATATTCTATTAGGATAGAGTAGGATAGGATAATAGTTTAAATTAAATAACAATAAATCTTCATTCAGACAAAAACACACCTTGACGTTAAAACTATATTACTATATAATATATTTTTTTAATCACAAACACTTCTTATTATCCTTATACGTTATATAGGGTAATGGGGTTTCTTATAACAATTAATAATTAAGATTTCCCACTAAGTTACATATTGTGAAACAATCGACATCTCATGATAATAATAATCCAATCAATTGCACGCTATACATATCAAATAGATAAAAATAACAGATACAAGTCTTGCATTATGTAGTTTATCGTAGAATAAAAATATCCTTAAAAAGAATTAAAATTAATTTTGAGCTTTTTTAAATCATTATGTTGACTGTTTTCACTTTAAGTGGAATATTTTATTATATTTGAAGTGTTTAAACTTTAAAAATATTTTCCTCGCTCTGGTAGAGAAAAAGCGGGGCGTTAAGTTCCACCACTCAACACACAAGAATCTCCAGAATTTGGCGACAAGTGGGGAACGCAAGAATTATTAATGGGAACAGAGTGTTCTTACGTTATGTTCCCAGGTTCCCTCTGCCTACCCTGCTATGTGTAGGATACAGCATTAAGACATTCCGTTCCTCACTTTCCTCTGACATTTCAAGGCATTGTGTGTTTAGCGAAACTCAACGCCTTGGTATCTTTTTGCATTGGGACCAGAGCAAAAAAAAATGAAAATAAATAACAATTAATTCCTCCGACTGGAAATCGAACTCACTACCTCCGCGTTGCAATCACACGCTTGCGCCCCTGCACCACGACACTCACATATTTCTGTCATGATAATACATTTATATGGATATCTAGTAACCTACAGAAAACCGAGGTCAATGGACTAAAGTTATTATGAAACCACCTACGCGCACAAACGCACGCACGCTTTGCTCGATCACAATATTTTAGTATTGCACAACCAATTTGTCATACAAAGGGGATAACCGATTGTTTAGACGTCTCTTCATGAAACAGTGCAGACGTGAGAAAAATTATTGACCAATATTTATCTTATCTAGTTTACTCAAATATATGTATTTTAATGTATATTAAAAGGTCAGTTGTGGCCGCTCTTCGCTCTATCAATGAAGTAAGCGCGGCGTTGAGTTCTGTCACTCAACAAGCAACACCTTTACAGCTCTGCGGAGAGCGGGGAACGCTTAGAGTTTTAATACAAGGTTCCCACGTTCCCTATGCCTACTCATGGCTTGTGCAGAATACGCCGTAAAGCTAAAAAGAAAAAAGATATTAGAAAATAAAGACTTGTAAAACAAACTAAAACTTTTCTTTGCTAACACAATTATAATAGTATATTCAGCTTATAAATAGGTCAATGTTGATATGTACACGAAGTAGCGTTGGAATTAATTTTGCATACTGTATGCCAACTTACTATTAATAAAAAAATATTTTGCTAGTACTACCGTTAACCAACGAACCAAAGAAGCGCCTGCAATTCAGAAAAAGACTGTATATCCTATTAATTTTTGTAATTTTGGTGATTAATTTATAGGTACCTGATGAAGTACAAAGTATTTAAAAATTAAAAATTGGTGCAAATGTGTAAAACCAACAAATATAAAGAATATTTATAATATGCACACATTCTAAAATTATTTATTGTACACGTATAAACACCGAGGTTATTTGCGTTGCGTGGTAGTCGACCCTAATGGCAATGCAAGCCTTATAATTCACTATCATTTTATGAAAACAAAGCAATATATGACTGCCGTCCTACATTCAATTCTACATAGGGCGGTGCAGTGCTATTTATTATGTCTCTTAGTTGTAAATCTATACTTATAATAAAATCGTAAGAGGGTCGGCAGACTTGGAAGATATTGAAAAAAAAAATGGGAACCTTTTGGGAACTTTGGTTTTATTGGGAACCTTTATTCACGTAATAGAACTAACTAAGTTTATTAACAATGATTTTTAAAATTTCTCTGTGCGTTTGTTTTCGCTAATCTCAGAATCGTCTTGACCGATTTAGATGCGGTTTCCACTATTGGATTCTCGCAAGCTCCCGAAAACATATAGGGTTTATTTTATTAAAAAACTTAGTTAAGTCGGTTTATCTTAAAATACACTTGAATAAACATTTGTATACTTCAAGCGGGCGTACCCGTACGGGCCCACTAGTATTAAGTAAATGTGTTCTATATGAGGCATACGCAATACTTTTAGTGCCAAATAGGTCGTTCTAGTTGAAAGATAGTATCATAATAATGCAAAATTATTATACGCAAGAGGCGATTTTCATTAGTTTATTTGTTAAGATAAAATAACATAAAGATAAGAGGAAAAAAATTATTAAACCAGAAATTAGTAACCAGTTTTTTCGATTGGCTTGGGATTTGCCGCGCGTTTGCTACGTTCGTTGTGGGGTTTTACAGGATTGATCTTAATTTAAATTGCCTTTACGGATTTACTATACGTCTTTATTAAAATACTACTAATACCTACTAAAACTAGACGTTTTTATTAAATTTCATATTTAGATCATTTCAAAAGTTAAAGGTATAATTATATTTATCACTAACTTATTAAATTCAGACGGCTAATCTGTTCAATTCGACTGATTAAAAATGATTTTGCAATTATCTGATATGTAACCTATATCTGCACCGTTCATCTAGGTATAAATTTATTATTTTTTTCAACAATTTACAAAGAAACACGCCTGTAATAGACAAATAATATTAATAAAACCATACATTGGCAACAAAGGTATTCTATTCGAACTCAACGAAATAAACAAACAGACATTAAAGAATACTGTAAAACTGTGATATCGGTTACAGTTAATAAACGTTTCATGGCTCATTATATTGAATGCCACGGACAAACGTGAGGTGCGCATTCAAAACTGTACGCCGACTGCTAATTGCGTTGCTTCTCAATTAGCTGGGCGCACAACGAGCGCAATTGGGAGGAAATTGGCATCATCTAACACACGAAGCCACGTCAAAGTAGTTCTATTTAAAAAAAAAAAAAACATGGTTTTCATTATAATGCTAGTATTTGATAGAAAGCTTCAGGCCGTCGTTGCATAAGGGTGTGTCTGTAACGCAACGGTTGTGCGTTCGATCCGCACTCGAGGGAATGAATTAATATTTTCTTTGCTACTGACGTACCAAGGTAAAAACCCGGCGTTGAGTTCCGCCCCTCAATACGCAATGCCGCTAAAAATTAGGAAACGGAGTGTCTTAATATTAACTTCCCTCTGTCTATCCTGCTGTGTGCAGGATAGAGCGTGAAGCAGATTTTTGATAGAAGTCAAATTTGAAGTCAAACAGTGCGCTGCATTGATCGCGCTCAAGGCAAATTAATTTGCAATAAAAATAAATATGAGTGAGCTGCTGACTCCATAGACGTTGTACTTGTAAGTGGAGAATGCGGCCGTCCTTGCGTAACCGCATTGTCACAACACTACAACAGTGCATCGCCACGTGGATTTACTTCTAGATCCTTTTGTTTTGGTGAGAAAAGATAGAAGAATTCATAAAAGATAGAAGAATTAATATAAGATAGAAGTCTTGTATAGATAAATTAACTATTAATAATATATTATAGTAACATTTTGTGACAAACAGAGCAAATATTGTTAACTTGTAGGTAAATTATATTTGTCAATATGAACATCACGATTTACAAACATAGTGACATAAGCACAACCTCTAATATCTAATGTGGAATTAAATGAATGTTGTATTTAGGAATACTTTCGTTAAAACTAGCTGCTAGAATTCTACGAAGGCTATTAAATATAATATTTTTAAAAATTCTGGTAATATTTTAATAACATTTCTCTAAAATAAATATGAACAATTTGTTAATTAATAATTGCAAATTACTTATATAAGGTTAATTTACACAAGTAGCAAAACTATTATTTTTTCTTCTTTGTTATACAAAACTAGTAATAATGCTGACCTAAATTTTTAAAATATACAAAGGCATGAACCAGAGATATGAAAAATAATAAAAACACTAAATTCTATCAGAATAGAAGTACGTATATTGTTAAAAATTAATTACCTAACTATACATCTATTAGGACCCATTCGAATTAACTACCTGAAGGAAAAAAATTAAATCGCTAAGATCCATGCTCGAAATACATGAAATAAATAACAACTTTATAAAAAAATATTTATCTCACAATATGCGATCACAAACCAGTTAATCGCGAGTTACATTTACTCGCCAAGTTGCATCAAAAGGTTTGAATGACCCACTTGCGAGAGAATATTTTTAAATTACGGTTCTTAAATTGGATTTAAGAGGTTATTAAAAATTAACGAGATTTCTATATATATATATAAACATTAAATGTAGACGATCAGCATAATATAGAGGATTCTTTGCGGAAAAATGTATGTTTATATTTTTATGTATTTTAATGTTTTGCGATGTTGAACGATTTAGTAGCGTCGTGGGCACAATTTGGCGTCGCGTCGCGTCGTCTTCGTTATTTGGCCTGAGGCCAATCTTATAAAAAAACATTGTATTTTGAAAATAGCGCAACCATGTTTTTAATCATCCCAAACAAACACTGCGTAAGACGAATACGTCAAATAGTGTACAAGAATAATACGTGATATAAAACTGACAGAAGCGTTACAACAAGGGAATATAGATCAGTATAATATTACTTCTTGTCGGGTAGGCTCTACTACGCATCGGTACTATATATATTTACATATTTATGTACTATACATATTTCTTTGTGCGTGAGTTTTATAATTATCCATTATTGCTTGATCACTATTGTTAAATTTGTTATTAAAACAAATATCTAACAACTATAGGAACGACTATTTAATAGGTGTTAATGGTAAGAAAAATAAAAAAATCAATGAAGCGGGAATCGAACTCGCGCCTTTTGGATACAGTCCCAGCGCTCTTATACATTTCATTGAAGTCTTACACGCTTGTTACAATTTATTTAAGTTATTAATATTTCTGTAGGCAGTTTTTAAACAAATTTGCGATACCCAAACATAATAATGATGAAGGATAATGAAATTCAATTTTTAGAAAACATAAAAAAATTGCGGGACTCGAACCCGCGCTTATTGAAGCCGTCCTAGCTCACTAACCACTAACGGAGGTTATTAAACTTCCATAGTAAATGCGTGTGTGCTACTCACAAAACATTTCAAATATAAATAAAATTATTCTTCAAAAAAAGCACACAATTACAATGTTTACAAAAAAAATGAGTCACCAATGAAAAAGATTTGGCTTAAGTACATCATATTGGCAGACAGCCCAGTTTAGTAGTACCTATATATAATAACGTTTTCTTTATTATTTATATAATTAATTGAATTTAAATTATTATATAAATATAATTTTAATTATAATTAATTTAATTTTCTTATTACCGCTGTTTGTGTTGTTATTCAATGTGACATTAGCAAAACCACAGATACAACGATATCAGTTAATACGAAACATATTGAATTAAAATGAACGACACAAGGCAAAACTACTATGAATCAATAATATAACGACAGCCGCTTAAATTAATGTCACCGCTGCTTATATTACTGAATGTGATTACCGTGCGATATACGAGTCGTTGTTTATTTGATAGTAAATGCAAAAGCATTGATGAAAAATTATTAATCCAAATTAAAATATACGAGAGTGTGACTGTAAACGCAACAGGCTGTAGATTTGATTTCCACTCAAACAAAATTGAAATATCTAATATTTTCATTTGTTTGCTCTTTTGTTGAAGTTACGCGCGGCGTTAAATTCCGCTACTCAACAAGCAATGTCTCGAGAATTCGGCGGAAAATGCTGAATGGAGGGTCTCACACTATGTTCCCTCTTTCTGCTGTGCGCGAGATACAGTGTGAGACTAAAAAAAACAATATTTCCAATTATGTAAACATACTTATGCAAAATACCATACACATAAATAAATATTTAATAAATCAATGCAAAAACAACATTTATTTATATACATATATATAATTAAATGATACATACCAATATAATAATAATAACAGGAAATAAAAAAACGACTTCCTGTAACTAATATTTACTTAATAAAAGTAATTAGATCAAATCGGAAATAAAAAATTTGCATACGATGAGTGTGATATGATAAGTGTAATTAAATATAACATTTGTGACATATAAATGTTAGAATAAATTTATTTAAATCGAACCTGATATATATATGTTTAAATTATGTGCCATGTTCTAAATTCCTGTGAGCAGCTGAGGTCCGAGACATGTCGAGCAGCGACAGAAGTGGTTGCAGCACAAAGGAAACTAAGGTGAATGTACGATTGCGGAAAGAAACTCCGAGGCCACGTTACGAATGATGAAACAGTTTAGTCCCATGACGTGTCACGGATACCGCTAGCTACCCGCAGGTACTAATCATATTAAACTATATTTTCTACTGTATAAATATTTTATACTAGCAACCTGCTCGCGGCTTCGCCCGCTTGAACTACGTAATTATTAATCTACTAAGCGGCATTACTTTCGTTTTCTAATAATAATGTCATTTTAAAAATAAGATCCATAGCAAATTTGCTAAATTTTAAAAAAATATATACCATTATTATAGACCTATTGGAATAAAACAAACACTAAATGTTAATGGAAGCTTGCCAGAATACAATAGTGAAACAATAACTAAAGCAGTACTGAGACCAACACTGAGATTAGCGTGAAGAAATAAACAGACAAAAAAATTAAAACTTTCATTGTTTTTGGTTCTATTACATTATTAAATACTAAAAATAATGTTTTATCTTATATATCACCAATCGATTTTATTAAAAGTACATATTTGCATTCCGGATATAGACGTCTGTAATAATTATATATCTTAAAAGTATATTTTGTTGCGGAACTAATATAAGTGGTCAGTAGTAGAGGTCTATGTAAATTACTACTAAAATGTTACCTGGTCATAATAAGACATTGACCTCGCTTTATTTGATTAGTCAGAAATCAGTTTACGAAAATGTAATAAACGAAAGCAGGAAGTTATAGGATAACGTGCTTTTTAAATTTAAATGGATAACAAAATTCTAATTATTATTAGAAATACAAAGTATTATAATAGACTTCCTCATCGATAGCCAAATAGTATTATGTTATCGTTTATATTATTGATATTCAGAAAAAAAAACAGAATTGGTACGAAAGAAGTTATTCGTAAGTTTTTTATGACATTAAAGTTTAAAACTTAAAGATTGCACATGTAAGTGATAAGTCTCATACTATAAACCTGATAAAGCTGTATTATCAGCATGTTATTATGTAGTTTTATATTTCTTTATATAATCTTATTGACCTTTTAGTAATAGTTAAAGAAACTTACAGTAAAAAAAAAACTTAACCTGAATATATTGGTATAAGTAATTTAAGCGTAATTTAATAAAGTAGTTCATTTCAATATCTTTGGGACTTAAATTATATACAAAAAATAATAATATATTTCACTATGAATGATGTAATAGAAGTGCATGTGTGTGTGTCACAACAAGACACGTAGAAAATGTGTAAAAATTACGTAGAAAAACAATGAATATATAAAATGTTATTCATTCATTGCAGATTTCCTTAAATCGAAACTACAATTGCATCAACATTAAATAACGCATTCATTTACTGAAATCTTTCCTTATCGAATAAGGATTTACAGAAACATCTCAAATACCAAAAACAAAAAAAAACTGAAATTTTAATTTAAAAAGTTTAATAAAAAAAAACAAATCCTGATAACCATAAAAGGCTGTCTACGTAGAAAACAGATAGCGTTTAAAGATAATTAAAGCATAAATTTGTCAAATGTGTACACAATGTTCTCTTTGCTTAACAGCCGCAAAGGATCACGGAATTTTTTAACTTTAACATATTTGTTATCATTTTCATTATATTTTTTATAATTATGTACAGAACTAATCTGTATTACGTTTGATTAATAAAAGTTGGTAAATTGAAAGTTTTGTATCCTTTTTGGTTTTTAAATTTTTTTGGATATTTTAATTTGTATATAATTTAAGACTTAGAGTCCGATTCTGAAAGCAGCATAGAGATTGAGAGTGTTAATAATAAGAGCTAAGTAGTAAGTGGGTCAAGGAAATCCAGTGTCAATGGTGCTATATTTCCATTCTAATGCCATACACACGTTTACAATGTAAAAATCTATCAAATGTATTTCATTTAAAATATTTAGTAAATACTGACAGTAATATAAAAAAAATGTAAATAAATAAAACGCACAGTTATCACAAATCAATAACAATGCCTTAACAATACCTGTGCTTTAACATATTATCTGGGACGAAAACGTTCCACCAAGAAGGCCTTTTTTGTCGTATGTACGATGGTGCCTCGCCCTCTTCATCAGTGTCATTTCCACCAGATTTTCGTCTCTTTTTTCGTTCCAATTGTAAACGCGCTGCCCATGAACGCCTGCGTCCCTTATCGCTAGGTCCGAAGCCGTCGCTTCCGACGGAAACGGCCAGAGATGCTCTTCGGGGTACTTCTATTGGCGGGCCATCAAATTCAGTTAATTTCCTATAACGCTCAGCAAATGTGGCATCGGAAGCTCTTCTTCCATTGGAAGCGGACGGAGAAGGTATATTGGCCACAGTATTATCAACATAGGACTCCTCGTCGTCCGTTTCCGGTCCGTAGGTTTCATCGCTGAAGCGTCGTGGGGTTTCGTCGATAGCCTCCTGTAAGCTTGCGAGTGGCAAACTGGGTCGGTGTGCGCGCAGACCCCGAGGCACGCGCCCAGGCCGACCCTGAAGGCGCGCTAAGGCCAGCGGCACTGGTGATTCGGTTAATGTTGGCTCGCCCCCACTCATCTTTCACCACAAACACTTCACAAAGTCAATTTTCTTTGACACTTTTAAATCAGAGTCTATTTAATAAAGTCCATTGATATACAAAACTTTTTCATTTTTATTAACATAACGAAAACAGACATACACTTTTAGTATCCACAAATGAAATCTATATAAATTACGGATTGTTTAATAAATGAGTAAGTACTTGTATTGAATTGCCACTAAACTAAAGAATGGATCGTTAAGTTTCTCCTGGTATAGCTGACAAAATTTAAATATAAATAATTTTAAAGTAATAACTTAAGCAATCTTTTCATCTGTCAGCTTTCATTAATATTCTGTTAACAATGAGAAGATCATGAATTTCAAAAGCTTTGTTTGTAACGTGCAGCAAAAGAGACAATTTATGCAAATATAATTTAACTAATCGACTGTGAATTGCAGATTTATAAAAGTTAAACTAACAAAGCAGCATGCTATCTTCTCACATAGCTATTTTTCTAATTTCTAATACGAAACGTTGTAATTTTAGAACGAATACCGCAAAAAACAAGATTTTCTATTAATGAACTTGTGTTGATAGAAGGGACGAACTTGTTCCAGCAGTGAGTACCTACTACCGTTTAAAGAGGGAGTAGCTTTCGTAACCACATGCCCGTCATCGACTCGCGCGCGACGCTGCGGGGAAAGTTGCCACCGGTTTGTATGAATTGCTATCTCACGTTACTAAGGTCGATTTCATTATCACTCGATGGTATAGGTTGGCGGCAATTACCTACCCACTGTGTCAAGAACGTGAAAAGTATGCGTAAAGGCGAAGATAATGGAGACACTTCAAAATATCTCTATAAATAGTCGCCAGTTATAAATTTATACTGGAAATATAAATTGGAGCACCTTCGTGGTGCGGGAGCGCAAGGGTTTGACTGTAACGCGACGGTAGTTGGATCGGTCCACACTGAGAGATGCATTATTATTTATTGTTATTCTTATTTCTACGTTCTGGCACCAAGGCAGAAAGCCCAGTCTTACAGTCACTCAGCATTTAATGCTTTGAAAAATTCAACAGAAAGTCGGGAACGTAGTGTCTTAATACCAGGTTTCCTCTGCTCACCCTGTTATATATATAAACGGGATACAGCGGGAAGCTGATTTTATTTAAATTTAAAATTTGCAAGTCTGGCGAATCTAATGTCGCGTACGAATGACATGTGCTCGCTTGAAATAACTAGAAAAACAATCAGATGTGGCGTCCAACATACACCACCAAGGTCGCACTTCAATTGAGTTAATTAATTGTCTCTCATTGACTTTATAAAACGCATTAATATAAATAGCACATTCTGTTAATTACAACATCAACAAACATAAATATGAATATATAATATAGAAAACAAATTTATTTTTATAATTAAAAAAACAGCTTTCCGTAAATTTCCTATAATTTTAAATAACTCAATGAATATGTATTAATATACATAGTATAAAAATATCAGCACATCTACAAATAAGAGTTAACTTGTTGTAAATCAATATTTTCTATATTTAGAATTAACTATGGTCAAGTTATATAAAAGTGCTACTAAAGTTTCTTCTTGCGGCTATCTAAGGTAAGCCACATAACGGCCTTAATCAACGAATATACTAGTCTACTGTCAATGTCATTAATGACACAAGCCGATACAAATATGGCCTATACAATGCAATTATAGAAACAATAGTCTTTGCTAATATTGTTTTAAATAAGCTCTTAAATCTAAAAGATATTAATATTGAATTAATGGCTCTTAAAATTAACAACATAGAAGTTAGAGGTAGGTACATAGTTTATAAAGTAGAGGCCAGTCGTGGCGCAGGTGTACAAGAGTGTAATTGTAAACGCGACAGGTTACGGGTTCAATTCCCACTGGAGGATATAAAATATTCAATATTTTCATTTCTACGCTCTGAAGTCGAAGTACAACGCGGCGTTGATATCCGCCATGTATATATGTAAACATAATTTATATAGTAAATTTAATGAACACACTGTTTGTGTGTGCATCAAAAACTTAAATATTCCCCAAATAACGAAATTATCACTCACCATATCATATTTACTCGGAATAATTATAAGTATTTTAATATATTTTAATGCCCATCGTAAGTAAAAATCAAACTACACTATTGTTATCAAATAATTCTCATGTATTAAATGGGTAAATATTCAGACATTATGTTTAGAAAAAAAATGCTTTATTTTTTAAAGAAAACAATAATTTGAACGTAGCGGGACCTTCCTTCCATGTTCATTTTTTTATGTTTTAATAAAAAGAAAATGTTTCTTAAGTGAGAATTAATAACACTTAAAAAATATTCAAAATAGCTTCAAAATTATAACGTAGAACATTAACGGTTTGCAACATAGTCATAGTAATAGAAACGCCACAGGGTTTATGGTAATAGCTAACCGAATGATAGAGCACGCACAATCCCTCATAAATGCAGCGGCGTGACTTTTATTTTCTTACTTATCGCATTTTTACTACGGTTTAACCTACCTTGTGTTATGTACTATTACAAAAATATTTTTGTCTTTGTCGATGTTATTGTTATACAAAAATAATATAAATCTTTATTAGTAGATAACATCCTTCAATTTAAATGGCTATATCATATTAATATACTAAAATTACAATCTTTTAAAAAATAAGATGAATTTAAGCAGAACTCATTGCTCAGAGGAACTCCACCCTACACAAAAACAATCAAAGTTTGTGGTCACAGCCACCCAAAAAAAACTGTCATAAATTATTATATGTAGATAAGTATGATGATGTACGCCTTAGGGAGACGAGGGTACTTAGAAAGGATTTCACATAATTTCTATTTAAATTAATGATTTTACATTTCTAGTCACAAACTCCACGTAAACATAGTTTTAACTGGACATTCGTATAAAATAATATTCTCCAAATAACATTTTTAGTACAAATATCGTTTATATTATATTTCATGTTTTCGAACATCACAAGACCGAGTGCAAATTTTATTATCACGATTTAAGGAATATTTTGCAGATTCTAACATTATTTGATTTACCTGACAAGTAGATTATCTAATGTGACTTTACATACACGAATAACACGCAATTTAAATTAGTATTACAGTTTACTCTTTCTTTGGTATAGTACTTAGGATATTTTCTGACACCGTTAAAAAGTAAACTGTGAAGCTTTAAAAAAGAGGATAACCTCTCAAGGGATATAAATAGATACCTCCATATTTCATATTATTATAAAGATACAAGTCATCTTGTGAACAACAAGGCTCGTGTACTAGTACGTCTTTCTCAAGAATAGAATAGAAAGAAAAGCAGCAGTTGAAAGGAAAACGTGACCACACAATTTAGTTGAATTAAAGTGAACAGTATCTGGAGCGAGATCAATACATGTCCGCAAACAAAGACAGTCGGCAAATGCAAACAACGAATATTTAATGAGCCTCCCATAGCTCGCAGCTGAACTGAATACAGATTAATTGTTTACGACAACAACAAACTAGCATGAGACAAAGAAAATCGATCTCATTGATATAAGTATAATGAATAGTAAAATAATAGCCACCGTTTATGTATTTTATTTGAAGTAGGAAACGCACGTAATCTAAACGCTTGTATAATATTATAACAGTAGTAATAAAATTGTTGGGAAAAATGTTTTGGCTGACTCATGTAAATTATAAATAAGTCATATTGCTTTTAATCTGCTATTGATCTACATTTTCGCAAATGCATAAAAATCAGATAAGCTTTCGTATAAAGCTTTTAATGTAATACAGAGTATGACAATGTATATATTATATACATAATATTATTATTTGCAGTTATAAAGGAAATAGTTGTAACAAAAGTTTAGAGAAGCAAACATAGATATTCAATGACATATTAAATTATACTTGGCAATAGTATCTATTGTAATAATTAAGATGCATAGATGAATTCCTTTGGATAATACAAAGGCTCTAATGCCTCTCATGTACGGAGGCCAAGTGGAGGCAGGACAGAATTAATAAATAAAGAAATGTTATCATATCTATTTACATTATTTTAATATTTGATTGAAAAAAAATGTTAAAAAGTATGTTTAACGCATTGAAACATTAAAAATTGGACTATAATTTAGAAGATAATCCACATTCTGGCCCTTAATAAAAATAGATACTGGTCTGACAAATTATATTAAATAACAGCTTTGTCCTTTTAATTACAATTAATACAGCCTTTGACCTCATTTTTTCTGGTCATTAACACAAATAGTCATCGTACTTGATTTTACATAGCTTAACCATGCCGCCTAAGGTTGCCGCTTTTATAATATATAATAACAATAAATACTACTGTATGTATATGTGAACAGAAATATATCGAGTGGCTATTACTATCAATAATGTAACGTAATATTAACATTTTTGATACTAGTTACAGATAGTCTATAAATATTGGTTCAGCTTCAAGCTGAATGTGGGATGTGGCAGGGTAGAAAGAGCTATCTTAGTTATTACGCGTTGAGTGGCGGAACTCACCGCCGTAATTTGCCTCGATACCACGTTTGTGCTTCTGCTCCACTACTGGCCTGGCCTGGCTTGGCAAGTGGTATTTATTACATGTTCGTACAAATGTACCATAAATACTTATATCTCTGAGAACTACAATGAAATATGAAATGTTTACTTAAAATGAGATATGAAAGTATCGATTCAGCAGATGCCACAGCCAGCCCTGACATAACACAACACTCAAGTTACGTTTATTGCTAGAAAAATGTAGGTCGTGTACGATTTCAAAGCGCAGCGGGACTTGCACAACGCAAAAGAGTCTCGCCACCCGACTTCCAGTGACATTGGACCTACAGAATTTACCGGTATTTTAATATCATTTACCTATCCGTAATAAGTATTTATCATTGATAAGATAAAACATTCAATCATACACTGATTGAATCACTACGAGTGTATATACTTATCTCTCAATGTCATCATTCATACAAATGTAGGTGTATTTTTTTTCGATTATTTAATAATACTGCTGTAGTATATGAAATTAATTATATAGGTAAATTTATGTTATTTTAAATCAATTACACAAATTTCGAAATTGAATTTGACTGTATCATTAATAATCAAAAATGAATGAATTTCAATACATGCGAAGTGGACAAAATCATAATTAGTAATAAATAAAAGATAATAATAAAGTTATACTGCGACGAATATAATGAAAGTCAATCGCATATTTCTTTACAATTTTTTGGGTTCCGTACATCAAAAGGAAAACACGAAACGGTAAGAGTTCCGTTAATTTTTCCCATCACTTTATGGTTCCTAAAAGCTATTTTGGTTTAGCTTGATATAGAAATATTATAAATTTATAATTTATAATGTGTTAGCACGTTACTTATGAAAGATTATTACATACGTTTACCGGAACAAAGGTAATATGGATAAAAGCGTTTGAACTTAAATTTCTTGAATGACTAGTCAATAATGATAGTAAAAAACATAATACCAAAAACCATATAGAATCTGTTTAGCTTTTGTTTTTAATATAAAATTGTTTTCTTGTTCATCATCATTTTAAAGAATATTAATGAAAAAACACACTGCACGCAAATTTATATTATAACTCATATTCATATTCATATTCTTTAAATGAAATAACGATTTGGCTCATTTTTTAAATATGTCTGTGGTGCCATTTACCAACAACGGAAACGATTGCTTAATATGTTTGCTACATTACACAAAGTATATGTGTGAAATCCTATATCTTATGACGTCTAAAATAAAATGCAATAGTCCTACGAGCCGCGTAGACACGAATGTCTACGCGGCTCCTAGTTTAATTAGACATGCTACGAATAGCATGTCTAATTAAACTTTACAACGATCAACAATGCTAAGAAAAAATATTTCTCACTAAAATGATGGTACTTGGACATAATTCTACCAATCACAATCAAAATTGAACGTATCGAAACAGAAACAAAAAAAAAATTTAATAATAAAAAAAGTGGCAAAACAATACAAGTACTGTCCAAAACAAAACTTTCCTAACTCAAATCTTGTCGATCTAAGGTTCTTACGAGTTGGGGCCACGCGCCGACCTCCTTTCCCCGTTGCACTGGCGCAATGGACAAATAAAATAACTAGACGAAGACGCCGGCCGCACGAATTCGTAGCGTAAAACTGCGCGTGCGACTTTCACTGACTTTATAAGTGCACGTGCTCGTATCGAGGCGTGCGAACTTCGCGGCGCTTTGATTGCTACTGAAGTACTGACTGATGGTGTGGTAAGCATCGCCGGCCTGGTGGGGCTGTTGCGATACTTGGTATTTAAGATAACGCCGTCATATGATAAAATATAAAATCAACCCCTTTTGTTTTCACGTCATATCCTTGTGATTGATACATATTACACATAGTTTGTTATTTGTCACAATTAGTTGAAATATACATGATCTACACGTTACTGCAATAATGTTATTCATTAAAGGAATTGAATAATAATAAAAATAAAACTGGTCAAGCGCGAGTCGACCTCGTCCACTGAGAGTTCTGTATCAATTTCTGGATTGTAGGTACAACTTAATAAGCTGAGGTAAGTTTCGTTTCGGGCGTAAGTTTACTTATTGTGTATAAAGTAAATTAAAATAAAAAGTTTGTAATATTTTTTATCTGTAATTGTAGGTCTATGGGGAATACCCTGTGGGTTTTAATTACGCGGCGAATAAAGTTGACGAGATTCAATTTGTGGACGTATTCACTCATTTTGATTGAAATGAACTGCAAATATAAATTTGTATTTTTTTCTAATTACCTACAATTTTTACTTTTCGGATTTTTTCCTTTATTTTTATTGTAAGTTGTCACTTCTTCCCGATTTTGTAACTACATGTCTACGGAAAGTACCTTATTTAGATTATACAGCGAATTTCATACAAAAGCATGATTGCGTTGACTTAGAAGTTTGTTATTTTATATTAATTTGATACATCCACGCGGTTTCGAGATAAATGATATTGACAGACAGGCAAACGAACAACAAAACGATCCATGGCTTCCGTTTTGTTTCTTTTTTGGGTACGGAAGCTTAAAAAGAATATTAGAATTTCAGACTGGAATAATAGTTCTGTATGAATTTTGTTGTAAAAAATCCAAGATATTATGCCAATATTCCAATAACTAGCAAATTTTTCAAACTAAAATCAAAGCAATTAATTATATTTAGACTTTTCAAATCTTATAATTTCAAAATCGTTAAAAATGTTAAATTTTGCAAAAAAAATAACAGAATACTGCTGTTAAATGCGGCCACGATATGCGGTTATCACAAATGTTTACAGACAAAACTAGATCAAGAAACCAAAGAATGAGGAAAATGAGACATAAGATGTAACAATTTTTAAAGATAATGTCTTAGAGTGTGTGCACATTGACAATATAGTATAGTGTCTCTAATCTCCATTAACATAGTTAATCTTCGTGTATAGATGCGTAGCCGTTGTTAATATTTAGGAACGTGTATTTAAAAGCTATAGACATTGCTAAAGTTAGCACATCAAAAAGATAGGACGCATGTACTTACTAAGATGGTAATTTACAATATTAAATTCCTAAGGGGTTGATTTTGAAGTTGATAATTTGTACTCACTTATAGGACGTAGGTACTCAGAAATAAGACAAAAATTAACAATAACGTAGTTCACGCAGGCGAAGCCGCTAGTATATATATATATATATATATATATTTAGCGGATATATATATATATATATATATATATATATATATATATATATATTTCCGCTAAAAAAAATAAAGGAAAGATCATCACTTTTGATAAAATGCGTATCCATCCATACCTATATTATAAATTCGAAAGTAACTCTGTCTGTCTGTCTGTCTTTTACGCAATCAGGCCCAAACCGCTAATTTAATTGTTATAAAATACTCATATAGAGATACTTGAGGGTACCGGAATGAACATAGGATACTTTTTTTTTCCTCATATTTGTAATATTTTCGATATATACCAATATATTAAAATAATTAATTTGACATGCAATTTATTCCGCCATGTTAATAACAATGGTCGCTACGCGTTGCTAAGCAACGGCTTGCACAGTTTGTTGTTTTAAGAAAACGTCACCCAAAGTGAGTTTGCTTAATGCAGACATGGCGCGCGCCGATATAGATTTGTATACATTAACAAAAATTAGATGATTTCTATAATTTGATATTCATCCTTATGAAAATAAATATAATAGTCACTTTTAGCATTTCATCTAGATGGAAATTATAGTTTACTGTATAACATTCTAATAAATAATTAAGGAGATGTCACTGATTCCAAATGACTTAGCCTACGAGTTGTGTAGTATGACCGACGCGAACGGGCAGATGACTTTGTTGATTTTGTAATTTTTTATATATTTTCGAATTAATATTATTTTTTATGTAATTACTTGCTGCTTATAATTAATTAATCTTAGTTCGGTTATGTATACCGATGTTATACACTTAAAATATCGTAATTTTAATCATTTGGGATTTTATTTAATATTGTACGCAAAAATTAATAATTATTTAATATAGAAAAATGTTTAGTACGCGCGCACGGCAAACTTTAGGTACTTTTTCTAAGTTCCTTTAGTTACTTTTACTTCTTTTGTTTGTTCATTTCGGTTACTCAGACATTTTTTCTAATAATAAATCTCCACTTATTATTATTTTTTTACTTATTTTAATTATTTAGGCTTATATTTTCGCGGGCGTAGCCGCGTCCGGGCCCACTTGTACGAATATATAAATGCAAATAAAAATGTACTTGTAATATATGATTAGTATTGGTCTGTAAAGGCAAGTATTGTTAATTTTTCTCAAATATTATTATTTAATACAATGTCACAAATCTCTTTATTATAAACTACCGACGCCATGATCAAGGGCCATATTAAGAATATCTGACCGCAAAACATCCATGCATATGTAATTTAATCGTATTTGCAGCAGATCAACCTTGAACTCTAAAGGCCGATTAAAAATTTTAAAGAAGTCAATAAATCTTGTACAAATTATTTATCAACAATTTTAATTCTACAGTATGAAGAAGGGTAAAATGTATATGACGAAATTACTCTGCGCTGTGCTAAGATTCATTGTTTTTCTGTTAATAACGTATTTCTTTTATTTTTTAATCCATGCTATATCTCTATAACTACTAAATTCAATATCTCCGAATTGACTATAAGTAGTGGGGCGTATTACAAAAGGCGTGGCGTAAAGGTGATACATCAATATTTAAGTAAAAATATCCCTACCAAAATATCTAGGTACCTACTACTTTCATTTTCGGTAGTTTCATAAAGTTTTAATAAATCGGTCAAATGCGAGTTGCTCTTGCCTATCAAGAGTTCCGTACCAATTTTATAACTATAAATATAACTTCATAATTATATTTTTTGGTTAATGTATATGCATTAACACAAGTGTCCTTCTTTCATTTTTTTTTTGAAAAAAAATTCCAAATTTCATAACATATTTCGTAGAAATTGAAAATAAAAAAAAAAGCAAAAACCATGCATACACTCTCGCATCTTTTAATCTGTTGACTTAAAAGCTTAGCTTTCTTGTGCTCCAAAAAAGGCTGTAAATCTGGATATTTATTTCAGCTTGAAATCTCCACGCGATCTTTAGACACATAGTGTTTCTTGACAGAGGGACAAACAGACCCGAAAGTGGTCCCACAGGGATTCAATTTTTCTCCCCTTGAGATACGGAACCCTAACTTTTTTTATCAATAATTTAACGCTTAATGAGCCTTTGCGCCTCGTTGGACCCTTTTACGAACTTGACATATGCTATAAATGCATGAAGTAATAACACATGCATAGGTTCATACCTGTCAACCTTTACAAATCATACTAGTGAATTTTTTACACGCGACAGCATAATATATCGTCACGTCAAGATTTATCGACGATTTACATTTACATTAATTGTCAGCCATATGCACATGTGTTTATGATATGTTCGTGATTATGATAAAAACATTTTAATTCTAAAAAAAAACAAAAAATATATATAAAGAGTTGAATATCATATTTAAAAAGTATGACACTGAACTCGGAGATTGTCACTCAAATATAACCAACCTCATGTAAAAATATAAAATAAGTTATAGTCATTAAGGATTAATTTTTATTTTGGCCAATTAACAATACTCTACATTCAAAGTAGACACTAAAAAAAAATCGCTTCATTTCATCTGCAGCAGTAGGTACCTGTCTTACATTGTGTAGTCAAGTGAATAGGTGACGGGGACAAACAGCCGATAAAATGTGGTAACGGTACTTCTTCTGCTCCTAAATATTCGCTAATGAGGCCAATTTCCAATCTAGAGATAAGTGTAAAAAATAAAGCATGAGCTTAAAAACCGAAAAATATATTAATGTTTAGAAATTAATACTATTATTATGGACAAAAACTTTAAATAAAGTTCTAAATTTACCATAAAGATATTTTTTGATATGTATAAATTCAACGTGTAAGCTGATGTTACTGCTGACTTCCCAGAAGAACGGTCTTGACAGACATATGCATGGAATTATAATAATTTTATTTGTTAGCAGCGACCAGTTTGCGCGGATGCGTATAGTTTTGTTGTACAATAAATATTTAACTTGGTATATACTCGTATATTTATAGTACGAAATATTAAATATATTTTCTTTTCTTTTATATTTTTGATAAACCTTTAATACAAAATTATACATATAAGAATATATTAAACAAACTCTTACAAGAAAAAATATATAAGGGTGGATTCATTGAACAGAGAAAAAAAAATATGTAAATATATAAAAAGTCTGTATGATAACCTATACAACAACAAAAACAACAACACCTGGGACAAAACTGAAAGTCAAAGTCAAAGTCAAAATATCTTTATTCCATAGAAATGCTTAACATTTGCTTGGACATGTCATAAAAGTAGAAAAAAAATACAAAACAAAATAACCAAAAAAAAAATGTGCAATTTTGACTTGAAAAAAGCCCGTTCAACGACCATGTGATTTTTTTTTTTTTCTATAGAAAGGAAATTTTATAAATTTGAGTATATTAGAAGCAATTCAACATTACATAGCGTAAATGAAAAGTAACGAAGGATAACGATGTTTAATAAACAACATCCAGCTGCGAGTCATCTGCTGGCTCTGCTGCGTTTACTGCACCAACAACCAAGGTCGAACCTATTGTTTACATCTTATTAAGTTTATAGTCCTTCCTACATTTGCACTTAAAAATAAAACGATTTAGTACTCGTGAAGGTCAGGGCCTGCCCTAAAATAGGGCATGGCAGGGCCTTTGGACACATAAAAGTTTGAGGGCCACGTTGAAAAGTTATAATTAAAAAAATAAACTGTTATAGCGGTTCCCGTACTAAAATTTATTTTCTTAAGAATAAATTAAAATTATGTGCTTGAGTAAAATAAGTAACTTTTTTTAACTTTGGGGAAATACGAAGAGAATTTCTGAAAACATAGTTATCCATCATGCTAAAAACTGTAAATTGCAATTTAGCTAATTCTAAATGGTTTAAAATAATATTATGTAATTAATATTATGTTTATAATCTTACAAAAAAAGCATGTGATTCATTTTGCGTGATAGGTAAACTTAATATAAATGTAAAATATTTTACTTTGTTTTTTATAAAACAATTTTGGCGAAACACTTAAATGAACGTTCTAAAATTGAACATTACACCGTTGTAAACAAAATCAGTATTCGTTGTATAAACATTTCACGTTATCTTGATAAGTGTACTTGCTCTCAGTATGACAGCAAACACGGCTTCCGAGAAATGAGATTGTTAAACGTTAATGTATTATAATAACACGGTAACAATGGAAAAAGGACAAATAACCAATAGTTCTCATATTACAACGCCAATATAGACGTAAGAAAGTCCCGTTTTTCCCGTTCCTGTCGACTTTAAAATCAATAAATCTTGTCTTAACGCTCCTCAACACTCCATTTGAAAGGTGCATGTCATATTCCAGGTAGTATATAGGGTTCATGTCCAGGTGGTATATCAGCGTTGGCAAATTCTGTCTCGGGGAAAAGCGGAATGCCTGTCCTGCTCGGAACATTTCAATTTTAAACTAAGCTAACTAACTCTGGCGTCTGGCAATGCTGGTAAAGGTATGTAGATTAGGTTCTGTACGGCAAGAAGAAAACTTTCATAGTTCGTCCAACGATTAAAGAAAACGTTTATATTATTATCTGATGAATTGACGATCCTATAGCATAAGTAGTAACACATATAGAATTCATCTGTCCATTAATTCATGTATGAAACCATGTACTATTACAAGAATAATGTTTTATATAGAATGTTTAAAATTTGGTATATTTCTTTGTTAAAAGTTGTAAGTTTGTTAAGCTTTAAGATATTTGATCCAAAAAGATTCTTCGCGTTTAGATCGGCCGCTATTCCCTATATAAATTATATTAATGGCTATTTGCTTTATATAACACAAAATAACAGAAAACTTGTATAGTCTTCTAATGGCTTCATTCTAATTGGTTTATATTGTGGGAGTTTAGTTACAGACAGTATAATGTTCTAAAATATTAAAAAAAGATATAATTAGTCACGAAATATTACTGGGTACTTTTATAAGATTTTTATACGAATAAAAAAAATATATGACTATGAATATACTTATTTTAAAAATGTATTTAACAGTAACTAAAAGTATGTTGAGCATAATAAGATACTAATGTTTAAGAAAAATTGATTTGCTTTTAAATTTTAACAAAAAGTAACAAATATTTTAAAATAAAAGCATTTCTAATTTTTTTTTTATAATTGCTCTTGCGCTACTGCAATATGATCCAAATTTTATTGAAATATCAGGAATACCTAATTAGCCTTACATATGCACACACATACCTACTATCGAAAAAATTCAAACCAATAAAAACAAACTCACCCAAAAAATTCGAACATATTCATTGATTTATTATTAGTCGCACAAACTAGAATATAGACATTTTACTAATTTTAGTCCGCACTAAAAAAAATATTTTAGTATGAACTCTGGCAACAATAGCTTCTGTGGAATTGCAAAATACGACTATATCATATATTTGGATTTTAAATATAATCGTTTAGATATGATGTATATATGCAGTTGTATTTAAAGTATTGATAATAAGAATTGCTATCTATACCATTAATAATTATATCTAAAGTATCAACTTTGAATAATGATAAATTTTATTACAATTTTCAAACAATTGTAAAATACTCCCAAAAATATGTAGAACATTATCAAACTTCTTGTATACGAAGTGGAAGAAAATCTCATCATATAATAGTATCAACTATTATTACATACGAGCATTAAAGTTAACAGTTAGTCCTTCGCCGGACGGACGTGCCTGCTGAACATCATCTCGAGAGGTGTCCAGCTGGCGCCGCCAATCTTTCAATTATGACGTTCTCCTTCCACTGCCACAAGCATCAATTACAGAACAGTGGATAACGCATTAAAAGTAACAATAAACAGTGCTCGTTTACATTTCATTCCTTAATTTGTTGTTGGAAATATTGCAAAACTTACTGCGTGTTAATTTGCAGTATATAAATATTTGCATGTATATATATATATAGCTTTACTAGATATATTTCATACATACACGTATGTACATGGGTATGTTTTTGAATTGCTTGAGAAATATTTAATGTAAGCAACAATTTTATCTTATCGTTTTTCTTTGCCAATCAAACAATGAGAACAGGTGATCCAATACAAAAGGGGGCTCGACTTTCTTAATTATCTTAAGCAACTAAATTATAAACTTTTATTGCAATGTACAATTTTACAAATATAATTACATTTATATTTTAAATGGATTATGGTTTTATAATTAATATAAATAAATAATTTTTTTATTAATTTATTTTATTCATATCTTCATATCTAATTATTCATATCTAATTATTCATATTATACTAAATATTCATATCTAATGACACATTCGTCAAATTTAAGGGTTACTAAGAATTATCATCATCTCAAAGTATCATGTCATTATAGATATACATAAATTTATATGGATAGGTACATGATGTTCTATTTAATTTATTAATTTTATAAAGGTTTTATTACAATACTAGTGGACCCGGACGCGGCTACGCCTGCTTGAACTATAAGAATATTTATTAAATATATTTATGAAATTATTTTCAGTTTTCAATAGAATTAGTAAGAAAATATAAACCTAAATAATCAAAGAAAATAATAAGTTGAGACATATCATTAGAAAAATAACTGAATTATTGAAATGAATCAACAAAAGAAGTAAAAGTAACTAAAGGATATTCCTCATATTAGAAAAAGTACCTAAAGTTTTCCGTGCGCGCATACTCGTGTATGCGATATCGTATATCGACTCTATGAAATAACTAAACATTATTTTATATAAAATAGGTTAATTTTTGCGAGCAATATCAAATAAAATAAGAAGCGAACAAAAGTGTAGTTTAAATAAATTATAAGCAGCAAATAATTACATAAAAATTAACTATCGTTCGAAAATGTATGAAAATTTATAAAACCGTCAACGTCACCTGCCCGTTCGCGTCGGTCATACTCATACAATGCCACCCGAAGGCTAGGTCATTTCGAATCAGTGACATCTCCTTAATTATTTATTAGAATGTTACACAGTAAACTACAATTTCAATCTAGATAAAATGCTAAAAGTGACTTTTATATTATCTTTATAAGGATGAAATATCAATTTATAATAAATATCAAAAAATATGTTTATTTTGGGTGACGTTTTCTGAAAACAGCAATCAAACTTTGCAAACCATTGCTTAGCAATGACGGTTTATTATTTATTATTAACATTGCAGAATAAATTGCATGTCCAATTAGAAAGCCTTTAATTTATTAGTGCACATGTGTAATGTAATGTTATATAGCCTATAGCACTTCTGAAGAATGCAGCTTTCATACAAAATAAAAACAAAGTAAATCGGACCAGTAGATCCAGAGATCTTAGCGTTCAAACGAACAAACAAACAAACAAACGAACTCTTCCGCTTTATTATATTAGTATAGATTTGACAATTAATTCATTAAAAATATGTTTTAATTGCCTTTTTAATAATATTTAGTAGAAACATTCGTTTTAACGACACCTATGTTTTGAATAGGTAGCACTTACAGTTCATAACAAGTCGCCACGTGGTTTAACTAAATTTAGAATATGTCGCAAAAATTTAATTAATGTTTCTTTATGTGTTGTAATATTTAACCTGAATTAATGCATTTGTATATGAAGAAAAGCATGATGCGTAATTCCGTATCTATCTAAGATGAATGGATTTTCAATCATATCAGATAAATATTGACAGTATTTAGAATTTGCTTACTACGCATCCTACATATGTTAGTAATTTCCTGTATTTCAAAACAAAAAGGCGTAAATCAAGTAATTACACAATAGTATATATATAATAAATATGGAAATAAGGAAAGGGAAAATAGATAGAGATGTGACAAAGAGGTAGGTGTGAAATCGATCGGTCGTGGTAGGTGGTCGAGAGGCGGCTCGCTTTGTGCGCCGCGGGCCGCGCGTGACCGCACTGTTACTCGCTTAACGTGACACGGCCTCGCGTCCTCAAGATTGTCACGATTCTAACACTTTATATAGGCTATAAGTTACTGGATACAAAAAAAACAATATTTGCGAACAAAAGTCAGTAATTTTAATATATATATTTTTTTCTTTATTCAACCTTTAAACATGAAATCTTAGATTTTTTTCGACCACCATAATATAATGTAGCAAAAGGATGATCTATGAATAGCACCTATCAACTAAAAACCGATTTTACAAAATTCATTCTAAAAACAAATTCAAAATGGGAAATACTTAAAAATTTTATTAAATAATAACTTAACTGTTGGATTGAAATTTTAAATGTCGTGTTATAATTTGTTCGAAACTTTGAAATCGCTTGCTATTTGTATGTTGTCGAGTTATTTTTTTAAAAACCAGTCAATCAATTAACAGTTATAGACCATTGTGCTCTGTTGAGTAAGGCTATGGTACCACCAGGTATGGAAATGTAGACACCATAGCTGGTGGTTGTAACGCGTTATCTATGTCCAAGCAAAGTGAGGTTTACCTTTGAGCTTAAACTATGTTTATATCATTAAACAATATATATAAATAAACTGGTACAAACAGGATGTCTATTTAATAAATATATCACTGACAGCTGCACAGCAACATAAATATATGTAATTTGTATTCGACTTTAAACAGCGCTATGGGCTTTTTCTATTAATATATGAGATTGCAAAGGATGAAACACCTATACTTTTAAGAGACCAACTGTTTTACAACGTACGTGAACCTAGGGAAATATCAGCTTAAGCAAAAATAAAATGATAAAATTATGTAAAAAATAATCAGGGTAATTAACATTTAAAGCAGTACTTCCACGTGTCCGAGATGACAGTTATTCAGATTAACTGTCGATGGCAATAGATGGTCAAAAAGACCATAAAATCCACGCAAACAAAATTGAGGGTAACTGCTTGTTATCAATAAAAGTTTACGAATTTATAAGCTAAATAAAGCTGAGATTAATTAATTATCTGCACGTGAAGCAAGTTTTACTTATTTAGTTCATGTTTATAATAAAATACGAAAGACGTATTGAAGGCCGTAATATTTGCGTAAAATAAGTAGAAAAAATATTTTTTTTTACTTACAAATAAAATATAATAGAAAATATTAAGTTCACACAGAAAATATAATAATTACATCATACTTTTACTTGAGTTTAGATAAATTATTTCACAATTGTTAAAGCCATTTTGTTCAATTGGTTTCACTTACTTAAAACGTATAACATTTTAAGACAAGTTAACTAGAGCGGAAGATGACTAATGTATGTAGGTCAAATTGAGAATAGTCGAGAACTGTAGTAAAAAGAGCGACATTATTTTTTTGCCACAATCGTAGCTCATTTGTGATATATATGTATACGAATACATACATAAGAATAACGGAGTTCGGTGACAAAACAAACAATACCACAGATTCACCCTCATACTTGCTTACGTCTAAACATTTTATATTGGTCAAGGACGTTGTGGCATATGCATCACGCTGGATAACGGAACAGACAGAGAGTGACAGAGAGTGACCCTAGATTCATAAATTACAGTAGTTACATCGCAGATTTTGTAAATGGTTCTTATGCACAACTGCCTAGTCTACTTGATGTCCACTAGCCTAGTTTCTGCCAATGCCATACACTTGAATATATTAAGAATCAGCTCATCCGCAGCGGCATTTGACGACTAGGATAGTTGTAATTTACATACATTTCATTGATTAAAATAACGTTTACATTTACATAAGACAGTTATTAATTATTCATTTACATTGTACATACGGTAGTTGTAAGTACATCTCTAATCAAATATCGGACTGGGATTCATCATCAGCACGTAATGTCTTCAAAATTAGAGGAAAGTGGTATGTCTCTAGTCATCACACTACCGAGGGACAAGAAGAATAAAAACTTATTACACCTCTAAACCTGGCGAAACACACACACAGCGGGGTAAAAAGAGGAAACCTAGTGTTAAGACAGTCCGTTTCCCATTTTCCGCCTACTCTGGAGGGATTGCGGGTTGAGTGGTGGAACTCAACGCCGCGCTTTGTCTCGAAATATTAAATATTTCACTTCCTCGAGTAGGAATCGAACCAACAATCCGTCCCGTTTACAGTCACACTTTGTGCCCCTTCGCTACTACTACCTTCAAACTAGAAATATTCCAGGAAAAAAGAAGTAAGCTTTTGCTTTAATATAAAAAAATGTTTTATTATGACAACTAGTCATGATTGCCAGATTTTTGGCACAAAAGAAGTAAATGTTTTTTAAGCAACTATATTAACTAAATGGTTGGCCTCGGGTAAAGGAGGCTGTTCACCGAGATAAAGGACTGATAGGGTGAGATTATGTACACACACGAGATAATGAGTGTTGCATGATGTAAATATTTGCATTAAGCCTAGACTACAAACATATGCTTACAAGAATAACATTTTAAAAATTAATATTCCATTTTTATTTTTTTAATATACTTCTTTAATAACATATCTATTAACAAAAAGCTATTCTGGATTATAAAAAAAAACATTGTAATGAAGACCATATTACAATGCTAAGGAAATATTAAATATTCATTTATTTAAAAAAAATCTTAGCAGGTATATGTATAAAGTTAAATGTAAGTGTCTATGTATAAAGCTAAATGCACAGCGCGGCAGCCGTGCCGTCGCGCATAATACGGCGCACCACTCAGCTTATAGTATACCCTCATACAAGTAATATAAGTACATGAGATATACTCGTACAACGTATATAGGTAGCATTTATCAAAAATAACTTATGATCAAACATTTGTAAATAGGTAGTGATGTTTGTTGTTTATAATATCTTTAATATATTTAATAAAAATATATGACCATTAATAAACTCGCGCTCTACCATACAAGTGAAAATTAATAAGCATAGAAATTATACAGCAAGCGTAATAATAAGAAAAGGAAAACGCTCTACCAGCATTCACGAACACACTGACTGCCGCTCTGAAAAAGAAGAAGCTTTAAAACAAGAATATCAACAACACTTACTGCCAATGAAATGGTCCCGTGATTCCTTCTTTCAGTCGGTCCTTCAGTGAGCGTTGTCGAGAGGGCCCGGGGCCTGGGGGCAACATGCCCGCCCCGGGGGGCACTGCCGCGGAAGGTGCACGCGCGGGTGACGACATCGCGATCGTTTATTCGCTACCACATCCGCTCTCGCATTAATATGACGCCACTCAACAGCCAAGCACCATTACATACGGGCGCTGCAACATAACAGAGACCACCCAAGCGACATAAATAAACAGAAAGCGAAGCGATACAATGTTTTATAAAAGAAAATGGAAATAGTGAACACACATGCTTAGTGAAAATGCGGTACAAAATTGCAAAAAAAATATATTGTGATAATATACACTAATTAAAACATAATTTGTGGCTGAAAATATAACGCTGTTACAGTACAGACAGCAATTAAATAAATTTCCTCTCGTATATTAGGCATTGCCTTGTTTTCTTATATATATATATAATGCTTTAAACTTGTTAAAGAGTTTTAATGTTCTATCCTTTACTATTTTGAGTTAATTATTTCATATTTAAATCAATGAATCCGTAAATGTTGATAGGTGATTATTCCTACAGTCTATATATTGATTATAATTAATAAGTACCTACCATATAGTCTATGCCTAGCATTATCAACGTAATCCATTAAAAAAATATCCCGTGATTTTTTCTATGACAACTTACAACACAGTTCAATGTAATAAATGAGCTACTGTCAACAGTTGCTGCTTTAAATATATAGAAATTTCTTTAAATATATTTCTATATTCACCCTATAATTACTAAAATTTAACTATCAATATGTTAGTTACTTTTTCTTACTAGGATAACAACACGTATGAGTAATTCGGTCTCGTTTTCTAACAGCCGGTGGTTTTAGGAAAGCCGCTGTCTCACAATGAGACGGCACTACGGCCCTATTGTGTGCACCATAAGTGAAAACCGTGTTAACATAACGATAACTAGAGCATAATGTTTCATACCACCATTTTTATGGACTATAATTTGTTTAACCGCACCCCTTTACACCCTAATATGGTTATTAAAGTAGTCAGTATTTCAATAAGATATTAAAATAAAGACACTCCGTTCCCCACGGAGTGTCGTAACACTAGGTTCCCTCTGCCTACCCTGCTGTGTGCGGGATACAGCGTGAAGCTATTTTTTTAAATATATTAAAAAAGAAATGAAATCATTTTACTTGTGAAGATTCCCTACATAAATTATAATAATAAAACAATTTCTTTCTTTTTTTTTTTGCTATACTCAGCGTAGACAGTATGAAAAATGTAGAGCAAAATAATATTTACGTGAAATAGCTATCACATTTTGCCAGGCGTTATATAAATTTCTCAACAAATCGCACTTTACACGAACCAGTTTCATCACATCCCACCGGCATACCTATAGTAAATAATTCATCTTTGTCTCGTATTCAGAATAATAACAGCAACGGCCATAGTATATGAAAAACTTGTTTACGTGCAAATTAAATCGACTAGACAAATATAACGGAAGAAATAGTACATTGGTTATATAAAACGTACAAACAAAGCCATACTATACACAGGCTACCTGTTGTAATGAAAACCATCATAGAAATATACACTTTTTACTAACCGACTTCCAAGAGGTAAGAGGGGGTTGATAATTCGATTGTTTGAAAGTTTTCGATTGGTCTAGTTATAACAATGCCGTCCATAAACAAAAAAATATAAGTTAAATTTGCATTAAGTATATGCGACAAATGAACGAATAACTCAATACCGTGCGGTATTATTACCGACTGATTATTTTTTTTTTATTGGAAAAAACACTAATAATCACTAAGTTTAAAGTTTCACAATCTATTATATATATATATTAATGTCGATGGAAATTTGTCGATCGATCGAGCGATGTTCCTATATTATCCAATGTATTTAATAGCATGTGCTTTCCTTTACAACGACAATACTATAACTAAATAATAAACTTAACTAAATATTATTTTCCTACAAGTAAATCCTATTATAAATGTTAATATGGGATAGTAATGACTTCCTAGTCACAAGTCACAACATACATGTCTGTGTTGTGTAATATAATACATTTAGATATGAGATTTAAATAAGAATACGCATATTAATAAATGTTTATTGTATATATTAAGTACTTTTAATAATAATAATAGAAATAAGTATATATTTTTTTAGCATTTTTACATACATTTTATATTCGTTTTTTTTTAAATAACATTAACATTCCAAGAATACGAAAGCAATTAATAAATTAGTAAAATAATCTCTACATATTTATTTCATTTAATATTTTATAACCTTCTTGAACTATATAAGTCTTGAAATGACACCTGTAATAACTATAGTTTACTGAGCATAACAATAAACTAAGATATTTGTGGTCTCTATAGGTATGCGATACATTTGAAATATTATTTACATACTTATATCAGAATACAAATACTTTTTAATTTTAATACATAATTATTATAACAGGTGCTGAGGAAATAAGAAGTCATTCGGATTTAAAACTTCTTTATTTAATGTAAATAAAAACCGCATCGTACGTTATATAATCGAAGTTATATTTCTCATACTTATGTATACAGAAAATAATAGAAAAGAAATATGAGTTAATATTATATGGTCTAATACCTAGTTTTTGTTAATGTTTATTGAGAACGACATGGTACAATCAAGTTGAGTTGCGAACAACGTGAAGGCAAAGCGACATGAAGAGGAGAAAGCAGGTATCGATCCTAGCCTCAGCCCCCGCCCTCGCTGGCCCGCGCGCCTTACGTAAGTCCAGCTGATCGCACCTACCCTGTAACCTTGGCAACGAGCTCTATGCACACGCTCTTATAGTTTTGAAAACATTCTTATATTCAAACCTATATTAAGTTTTTAAGTCAAATACGCTTTTTTTATAAAAAATCTGAGATCAATACATATTACGTAACAATATTGCCTTTAAAGTTAAATATGTCTAGTGATCAAGTTAGGTCATTCTCATAAATAAATAAATAAATAAATAAAATCAGCTTCACGTTAAGACACTCCTTTCCCCACTTTCCGCCTAATTCTGGAGTCATTGCGTGTTCAGTGGCGGAACTCAACGCCTATTAAATATAAATTGTTAGAAAGATAGCAAATCGCAACTTGACATGAAACTTACGTAACAGACTGGATATGTCAGTTTTACATTTTTCTACATTATATAGATTCTTAATTAAGTTTTTAATAACAAATACAATTTTGAAGATTGGAACACGCGTTTAAATAGCATTCGAGTGAAATAATTGAATCCCAATTATAACCAGAACGCTAACTTAAGCTTGTTTTTCTTGTAAATGTGTATAATATATCGAAAGAAAACATATATCTATATATATATATCAAATCTTAGATCCATACAAAGTTTCATATTCTTGCGATATTAATTAAAACTTTCCAGAGATATTCAAAATCACTAATTAACTCGAGAAATTTAATCAGGAGACGAACATATGAAGCGAAATTTCAATCTCAGTCAGTAATTATACAAAAATACCAAGCAAAGGTTCCCTATTGCTTAGATATACCTACATATTAGCCCGACGCCCACGTTTTGAGCATACAGGTACCCAATACTATATGGGGTGGGGTTTGTTACAGTTCTAGAATAATCTACAAAGCGCTGAGAAAAATCTATGTCTATAGAAATGGTAAATGTATTATAGAAAACGTTTTGCTTATCAGATTGGTATTTGGTTATCAATCATCAACTTAGTCACGGAACGTTCCTTAGCAATTTTAAAATAATCGCTACACAAGATTTATTATTGCAATTCATTTATTCACTTATCCGTTTTTCTTAAAAACAAAAATTCGAAAATCATTGTTATGCACAAAATACATAAAAACTAACACGTATTGCATTTTCTGTCTATATGATATCTATATGGCTGAATGTGTTATAAACTAAAAGTACAAGCCTAACGTTTCTAAGTGACGACAATGGGACGATCTTATATGAGATTGAAACGACAAATGATGAAAACATCCGTATTATGTATGGGTGATACATGATGTGCAGAAGCATCTAATGTGGTCCATGCATCGATGCAACGAACCAAGGTGCGAGATTCGCATGGAGAAGAGCTGACGGTGGTTTAAACGACATATCGCGCACACGTCTACTTCGTTGGCTGGTAACGTGCAACTGTTCTGTACCACATAGGGGTTGAGGGGGGCGGTGTGGGCGGAGCCCGACGGTGGCGCCCGACGTGGAACCTCACCCGTTCGCCTCCTCTTTATAATCAGAGAACGATTTATTGACACTTTTAAATTTTAGAGTATCCCAAATAAGAACTTGTACGTATCTTGTTGTTGTCAAGGAGCAAAGACTTAACGCAAAACCTCAAAAAAGACCTCATGGATTACAGTCTTTTTTGTAATTCTTCTTATAAAACTTGTTATTTTCCAAGCTATTTTGACCACATCCTATATTGGTGGTACCACACCCTATATTGTGTATATTGGTGTAGCATCGTACGAACTAAGAAATAAAATTTTGTATTTTGAGACGTATTTACGAAAAATAACAACCCAAAATAAAAACCCTCAACTCGACATAACAGCATGTTTATCGTCCAATGGAACATATGAATTTGTAATGTATCAAACGTATGCTGCTCACAAGACACGGAGTTTCTTATTGGGTCAGTAGTGATATCGATTTTTAAATTACATTGCAGTGCAATCAATGATTTAGTAGCTTCTACCAATGCTATAAAATCGATTTTGTTTTTGTGCCTTGTTTTTTTTTCAATAAATATAATGAGTTAATAGTTCAAGGAATACAACACTAGAGTTTTAACGATAACCATAGAAAAAAATAACAAGTCAGAATCGCTAAATACATCTAATATTAGGTTGTTCATAACAAGTGGATTTATTGCGAAAATTCTACATTAAAAATATTTTAATTTATTTTGGATACACCAAAAAAAAGGGGAAACCTTACGCATGTTACCTTCCTAGCCTATCTCCATTTCTATCCTGTTTAGAGATATGTGTTTCACGCCACTAAAATATGAACTATACTTTAACAAATCAATATTTTTTACGAGTTAATAATTAAGAGTACTTCTTTCTTTCATTAAGACTATGGGGTATATATTTGAATTGTTCGCATCATCATTGTTGGTCTTAGGCGGGCAAACCTAACCGCGACCGCAAATACTGGAAAGAAAATACAAACAAGGAAAAAATATAACAAAGCATATGAATGACAATCATGTAAAACCAGACTTGTCCACAAGATCACATGTACATATTATGTTTATTTAATTATGATATTTGGTACAGATGATATTCAAATGGTAATCTATATATTAGGTAAGGACTTGTCCTCACTGACTGAGGTAAGACGCACGCACAGCCGTAACCGCTGTGCGTAGAAACGTGACATTTGGACAGATGTTTACTTTCGTAATCTGGACATCCACTAAGAAGGGAATTTGAAAAATTCTAACCCTAAAGGGGTGAAATAGGGGTTGAAAGTTTGTATGGAAAAAAAATTATATCGGCATCGATTTTCATAAAATTTGAAATTTAGATTGTTAAAAGTATTTAATTGAACACGTGTTTCATCGTTTTCTAGAACTCTCCCCCTAAGGGTGCAAATGAGGGGCTGAAAGTTTGTATAGATATTTTTTTTAAATCGGCACCAATTTTTATAAAATTTGAAATTCAGACTCTTAAAAGTATTTAATTGAACACATGTTTCATGGTTTTCTTCTTCCCCTAAGGGTGCAAAGAAGGGTTAAAAGTTTGTATGGAAAAAATCTTAAATTGCCACAGATTTTTATAAAATTTGAAATTTAGATTTTTAAAAATATTTCATCGAACCCGTTTCATGGTTTAGAATTCACCCCTAAATAAGCAAGCGAAGCTGCGTGCGTCCGCTAGTTATTAATATTTTTGTAGAGCCATAATTAAATTAGAATCCATTTGCTATATCTTACAATGAAAAAATTTGTGATGATAAATAAGAACATTATTCACCTAAAAATTATTCTTAATTATTGGAAACCTGATTCTTCAGAGAATTTGCTAGTCATTAATTTTTTTTATGTTAACACTGTTTCCAAGAATACTTCATACAAGCTTAAGTTAATTAATTGTTATGACTGCATACTGCTTTAATTATGTCTCTTTTATAAACATTAGACAATTAAATGTTTTGCAAAATTATTTTAAATTTCATTACCAACACTGATAATGCAGGCCCTCTATATAGTATATATTGAATTTAAAGCTAACTGATGCATTTATATTTTTTTAACACAGGAGTTAAGTCCTAATAGTAATAAAGTAATAAAGAATGACCTAATTACTTTCGAATATTTAGACACTACTTAAGAAAGTTACAAGAAGACAGATGCATGCATGATCTATGGATTATCTGACCCTGAATTATATGGATACAATGTTTTCCAGTCTTCAAATTGGGTGGTCTAAGTCTCTGTCTAGAATTATCGTTGATTCTTTTCTGAATATAACAGACAGCACTAGTAGCATTATTTTGAGTTTGGTCAGAAGAGAGAAGCTTGGAAAGTGGAGTCAATCACTAATATGCAATTCTAAAGACATCCTAAAAGCCTGCACTTTGACCGCAACCTCCAGCTAACATGTGCACTGCTATGAGCTCCTCACTCTGCCAAAAAATGGGCCCGACAACTAGAATAAATCCATCTTATAATAAATCCATGGAATGCTAAGTACAAGTGGTTTCATCCACCTGTGTAGTTGCATGGCTTTGAATGAAAGATAAATTTTGTAGAAGAATCTCAAATTACTAATGGGATGGGATGGGAAACAATTAGTCTAGTTGATGATATTTCTATTATATTACAATGGTGTTTTTTTAAATAAGTTGGACTTTGTAGTTGATAACAAAAGTTTTTTTTGTTAACAACATTTTTTATGGACAAATATTTTTATTTCTTATTGAAATTCCGACTTATGAATATGTTGATAATAATGCTTATTTATGTATTTTATCACTAACATTCAACAAACAAAAATAAAATTCTTATCTGTAAAATGACAGACATCTGTTTGGATGTTGGAAATGTGTGAACTACTAAACAAAGAATTAATATATTTACATACTTTTTTATTATTAACATGATATTCATTTTTATTATAATTATTAAGACTTAAGATTTTCTATCCTACTCAATATTTTCAGACTCCCAGGATTTGGTTTTAAGCATAAAAGGGATCTCCCCCCCTTTTATGAATGAAATATTGTATGATGAAATATTTTAATTATATTTTTATATGTTGAATATGTAAATGAAAATAAATAACTTATATTCCTATAGCATTTAAGTTATAACTAAAAATTATAACTTATGATAACCTTTATTAACTCAGATAACAAATTAGTACAAAATATTTTTTTAATATGTATAGACAGCAATTACAAAATAAATACTTTAAAAATAAAAATCCTCAAAATATAATCGTAAGTATAATTTTCAGTGTTTTTGGAAAAATACATCTACGTATTTACCTAATTACTTTGAAATATTTATTTAATTAAACGTTTTATATTTATATATTTTATGCGTTCACATAATGATCATGTACCTACAGATTTAAAAAAAATGAAAACAGAATATTTATATACTTACATGATATATCAGGAACTTCTAACAGCCAAATATGAATGTAACGACAACAATATTTATAAAGTCAGATGAGCGATAACATTGTGCACTAAACCGGCAATCCAAATTTGTTTCATAAGTTATTTTATAAACACATTTAAATGGTGGTTCAATGTGCAAGTAGATACATTATTTTAGGTCTGGAAAACATATCGGGAATCAATAATATACTTTTATAATCCAATTGCACCAATCCACTTAAGTTATTTATGACAAAAATTTTAACTTGCAACAACTATAAATGAAATTAGTTTGGCAATGTTTATAATAGTTCATACGAAAATATATAGGTGTTTTACACTTTCATTGTAAATTTAATATTAAACTATAAAGTCAAAAGGAACTGTACACTTCTACGCGTATTTGTCAGTTTTTTTCACTACAATATCGGGTAATATGTAAAAACAAAGGTATAGTACTTAACGCCATCTGGTATCAGTAAGGGAAAGCAAATATTTTGTACGTTTAGAAATCATATTCAAATTTTTTATAAATGTATCACCGATTAAGTACAAATAAATTCAAATATAAATGCATATGTTTAAATTTTTTTAATGACTTTTTTCTATTATTTATTAATTTACAAGGTATATTAGCAGTTTTTTGACTTTTTGATTTTTTATCTTATGTATATAAGATTGAGAAAAAAAGTAGTGGGTGCATCATTTCTTTGAAATTGTGTAACTGAAGTCAAAAATATTTATCGCTGTCTTTGCTTGTCTAAAAATTTTATTATTATACCCAATCATATCATTAGTTTCTGAACAAGCATTCTCAGTGCATTTATATAGAACATTATTTTTGTCCATCTTGAATTAAAGAACAGAACAGAACAGATATTTAAGAAATAGTTTTTAATAGAATACATTATTATAAAATTTTACAACTGCAACAAGTAATAAATATTAGATATAGCTTGAAGCTACAAAAAGAAAAAATATAAAAATAAAAAGACTTAGATTATTATATAAGCCTTAGATTAGATATTGCAACATTATAATGTTACCAATTGAAAGCAAACGCCACTGCATAAAGAAAAGTGACTACCTTTGGGGGAGGCCTATACCCAGTCTGGGGACCTTGCCTGATATTAAAGTACTAAATTAGTTATATTAAATAAATAATTTAGAAAATTTTAAAAATAAAAAAAAATAATTTATAAATAAAATTAGAACAAAAGTTAAGTAAAAAAAATAAGTAAATGAATAGTAATTAGTGTGAGTATGTAGTAGAGTGTGTATTATAAAGTAATTAATAAAAGAAACAATTAATCAGCACTAATATAAAATTAGAATAAGTAAAAAAAATATATATCTTCTTATAACATATACTTAAATATTATTAGTAACGTGTAGATAAAATAAATAATTTAGAATGTAAACTGTAATAAATTAGTATTAAGTTTGTAACTGTGGCAATGGTAAATAAAAGGCTTTATTATTATTATATAGCTTGAAGCAGAAAATAATATAAAATAGTAAAGGTTAATACAAAAATATCGAACTGATTTATTTTTATTGACCACAGGCTATTAATAAAAATTAATATGTATATGAGAATGTCACTGTCAATGTTAATAATAATAATCAATCTGTTGCAAGCGCTGGTTCGATATGTTTTAATTGATTAAATTTTACACAATATTGAAGAATTTAATAATGTTTCTTTAATAAGTAAAAAATATTTCAAAGTAAAGTCAATAACGATCTAAAAATTATGCAGTATAATTACAATTATATATACCAAAATGTAAAAGTAAATTCTTAAATATGTTTTTTACTCTAATCTTATCTCATTGATTAGATGCTCGCTTTTTGTATTGTGTTTGTAAGGTAATCTACTATTAAAGTGATGATTTAAAAAAATATATATGCGAAATGTCTACTTTGATTTGTAATGGCGAAGACGAGACCTATCCTCTCCATGAGTGCGTGTTCGTTGGGGATGTTCGGAAGCTTTCATCGTTATTGCGATTTAACGACGTAACCCGAAAAGATAAACATGGAAACACCGCTTTACATCTAGCGGTTATGCTGGGTCGCAAGGAATGTGTACAATTATTGTTAGCACATGGAGCACCAGTTAAAGTAAAAAATCTTGCAGGGTGGTCACCTCTTGCAGAAGCTATTAGCTATGGAGATCGTCAAACTATATCGTCCTTAGTACGCAAACTTAAGCAACAAGCACGAGAACAAATGGAATGCAGGCGACCAGATCTAATAAGAGCCCTGTCACAGATTCAAAATTTTTACATGGAATTAAAATGGGATTTCCATTCATGGGTACCCCTAGTTTCGAGGATACTACCATCTGATGTGTGCAAGATATATAAGTCAGGTTCAGGAATCCGATTAGATACAACTTTGGTAGATTTCACAGATATGAAGTGGGAAAGAGGTGACATATCCTTTATATTCCAAGGTGAGAAACCTCCTAGTGAATCTCTTACTGTTCTTGACAACAAAGTTAAAGTGTATCAGAGAGTTCGTTATGAAGAGACAGAAAATGAGATAGAAGATGAAGTAGATATTCTTATGTCAAGTGACATTCTAGCTGCTCAAATGTCTACTAAAGGAATTTCTTTTGCTAGAGCTCAATCAGGTTGGATATTTCGTGAGGATCGTAAGGAAACAGTTGCAGGTCTATATAAGAGTGACATTTACACTATAACAGGGCTTGTGTTAGAATCCCGCAAAAGAAGAGAACATCTATCCACTGATGATTTACAAAAAAATAAAGCGATTATAGAAAGTTTAACAAAAGGCAACACACAAAATCTGGATACTAATGGAGAACCAGTTAGGCGTGCTTCACTAAATCCACCACCAGAAAGCGGTACTGATTGGGCAGCTTACATTACTTCTCCTGTAGGCCAATATCCAAGTTTAGGAAGAGAACTTGTATATAAAGAGTCATCAAGAAACTTTCGAGCTACTATTGCAATGAGTGATGATTTCCCTTTAAGTGTAGACATGTTGCTTAATGTCCTGGAAGTGATTGCTCCTTTTAAACATTTTGCTAAATTACGACAATTTGTAGCTATGAAACTACCGAAAGGTTTCCCAGTAAAAATTGATATACCAATTCTACCTACAGTGACTGCCAAAATTACTTTCCAAAAATTTGATTTCCGTGATGATATACCTGAATCGTTATTCATTATACCTGATGATTATGTAGAAGATCCGTTACGTTTCCCTGATTTATGACGCTTTGATATTCTAACACTGTTTGAAATTAGTGAAAGACCAGTTTGTCTACGTGAAGTTAAGTGTAGTAAGGGAAAACAACACATAAGTGACAGGTATTACAGGTCTGCACATGGTCATCTTATTATTGAGATACCTATGTTGTTTGGTCTTGGGAGTTCTTATTCCAGCCATTATATCCTTTTTGTAGAATAAAAAAATCTTTTAAGTTTGTAAATTGTTTTCATAAATTAAGTTTTAATTTCTGTGAAACAGTGTTAGAATTACTTTAAATATTTTTTTATTTAATTATATACACAAAATCTTTGTAGTGTTTCCTATACAATTATAATTATTTTGTATAAAGAAATCATATCATCAATTAATGTTCCATAATCTAATTCCAGAATTAAATATACATTATATTTTTTATGAACCTTTGGTTAAATATAATGTGAGAAGTTTTTTGTAATTTTGCAATTTCTATATATTTATTTATTTAATTAAAAAAATATTAGCATAAGGTACCACCCCACTATTAGATGGCCTGAAGGTAATGACTAATATATATTTCACAGGGCCTACACCTACTAAAGGAAATTAAATTAAATATTTTAATAAAAACTTATTTTTCGAGGTGCTACTATATATGTATATGTAAAATGAGTGTGTCAATTATTTAAAAAATAATGTATTATATTTATAAAAACAGTTACATGCTTGAGAAAAAAAATTAACTATTCAAGAAAGCAGACAAAAATTGTGATTAAAAAAACAATTCAACATATCATCTAAACATTTCTTAATTTATATATATCATATATGGTGGCACCAAAAACATTAATTTAATTTATTAGATGGCATTTCTCAATTGTAAAGTTCCTGTACAATAAACCCATCAAACTTTAGTATGTACTTTGTTTCACATGACAACATAATATAGGTAGAAAATTAGATAATTTATAATAAGTAGAATTTGAAATATGATTTTTTCTTAATAAATTGGTCAATGTTAGACAATTACGTGAGTTATTTGAGTTGTAGAATTACAAATGTTAGCGGCCCAATCATTTCAAAGTCCTTGTGCCTTCAGAATTTTATTTGTAGTATGGTGTTTAGGAAATATTTACAATTCAAAGATTGAATATTAGAAACATATTGTGCATAATTTATATTACATTGCTACTACCACTTTACACAAAGTAGATATTGGCTCACATAATAAATGTATGTACCTGTAATAAATGTATCTATTTTAAATGTAACATATAAATGTATAATATTGCATCTTAGCTATTCGACAATAATATATCAAATTCCAAATGGGTTTCATACAAAAAATGTATTAAAATAAATTATTGTCTTGCCTTTTATTCTCTTATGTTTTTTTAGACAAAATCTATAGTATATAAATACAATGGTATTAAGAATTTTGAAATGTTGCAATAAATTATGAAAACTTACAAAATCGATTTTTTTTGTTTTGACTTCTGAGGTGGGATACTTAATATAAAAGAATTTTCAGCAGTTAAGAGTTTTTTTTATTGAGTTTGAAATTTATTTCGGTCTCATAATTTAGTAGAAAAAATGATAAAAATTGTCATGTCTTTGATAAAAAAATTTATCATGAGATTATTTCATTAATATGATATATATATTAATGAAAAGACTGTTTATAAGTAGACTATTTTATTATCAATAATAAATATTACAAAGGTTTTAAAAATGTTTAATCAAAACATGAAAAATTGTACATTTAAGATAAAACCAATTATCTTAACGATTTGCGCGTTATAGTCGATGGTGTGGCTACCGACAGTACCTCGTTCAGTCCCAGCGAAATTACACGTAGAGAAACAGTTGAACGTCGCGCTACAAAAACAACAATAAAAAAAGACTGATGACTGAATACAATTAAAAATATATATATCTATACTACAATAAAACAATATGTCTCTACATTAATGTAAAAATATTATTAGAATATGAATCTATCATTTTTTAAAAAAATCTCTGTACATGCACATCTTCCGAACTACTGGGTTTCAATGAAACTTTTTTGAAACAACTACAATGAAAACCGATACAAAAATCGGAAAAATAGATTGAAGACACTTGTCTATTTACTTTTTTTGAGACGCCGTGTTTGTCTGCCAGAGCGAGAAAACTGGCCTGGTCGAACCTACTTAAAGCGTTAATGGCCAGATTGCATCAAAACCTACAAATATAGTCATTTGTACAAAACACACACATACTTTTATTGCTTTTTTTCTTTTTAATGTAATATATAAATTGTATTATGTACAAAGTAATTTTATAAAAATACGTACATTGTTCCGGGATATCATCAACCAACTGCAAGAAGATAAAAGTATTTGAAATTAAAAATATATAAATGGAAATTATAGGATACTAGTGGACCCGGACGCGGCTACGCCTGCTTGAACTATGAGAATATTTATAAAATTATTTTCAGTTTTTAATAGAATTAGTAAGAAAATATAAGCCTAAATAATCAAAAAAGAATAAAAAGTAGAGACATATTATTAGAAAAAAATATCTGAGTTATTAAAATGAACCAACAAAAGAAGTAAAAGTAACTAAAAGAAAATTCTTAATATTAGAAAATGTACTTAAAGTTTTCCTTGCGTGCGTACAGAGATATCGACTCTTTGAAATAACTAAACATTTTTCTATATTAAATAGAATAATTTTAGCGAGCAATATCAAATAAAATAAGAAGAGAACCAAAGTGTAGTTTGAATTAATTATAAACAGCAAATAATTACATNAGTTTTCCTTGCGTGCGTACAGAGATATCGACTCTTTGAAATAACTAAACATTTTTCTATATTAAATAGAATAATTTTAGCGAGCAATATCAAATAAAATAAGAAGAGAACCAAAGTGTAGTTTAAATAAATTATAAACAGCAAATAATTACATAAAAATTAACAATAGTTCGAAAATGTATGAAAATTAATAAATCCGTCAACGTCATCTGCCCGTTCGCGTCGGTCATACTATGTCGCCCGAAGGTTATTTCGAATCAGTGACATCTGCTTAATTATTTATTAAAATGTTATACAGTAAACTATAATTTCAATCTAGATAAAATGCTAAAAGTGACCATTGTATTTATTTTCATAGCGTCCTTATGTTATGTTACGTCCATAATATCAAAATGTCACGGTCGGTCGCGTAGCGACGGTTGTTACTAACATGGCAGAATAAATTGCATGTCAAATTAGAAAGTATTTTAATATATAAGTATATAATGCCTATATAAATAGCCTATAGCACTTCTGAAGAATGTAGCTTTCATAAAAAACAAAAACAAAGTAAATCGGACCAGTAGACTAGAGATCTTAGCGTTCAAACAAACTCTTCCGCTTTATTATATTAGTATAGATTTATTTTTGATCACGACGTTATCGAGCCGTCGACACTAGAGCGAAGAAATGGAAATATAAGTTTAAGTAAATATTTCATTTTCTCGAGTGGGGATCGAACCCACAACCATCACGTTTACAGTGAGCCGGGATTCTTCTATATTTTTATATATAAAATCAAATAAGCTTCACGCTGTATCCCGCACACAGCAAGGAAGGCAGATGGAACCTAGTGTTAAAGACAGTTTGCTCCGCACTTTCCGCCGAATTATAGAGGCAGTACGTGTTAGTGGTGGAACTCCATGCCGCGCTTTGCCTCGACACCACAGCAAATATATGGAAATAAATATTTTAAAAAAATATTTCATTTCCTCGAGTGGGAATCGAATCCACAGTCGCGTTTACAGTCACACTCTGCGCCACGATTGGCTTAGGCCTATGAATATTCAAATTAGCTATATTATACAGCGGGTTCCTGCAGGCGCGGCGCGAGGCGGTGCCGCAGCGCGGCGAGGCGGCGCGTGTAGCCGGTGGCCACGCTCACCCCGCTACCGAACGACGACAGCGACGACGGGGAGAACACGCTCTCTAGATTTTTAACGTTTTTTTACGTTATTATGTGTGTAAAGAAAGTTGATTCACGACTTTTCCCGTATAGCTTAGTTTGTCACTACCAACATTTAAAATACCTGTAAAAAAAATTCTAACAAGTAAAGCTTATCAAGAATATTTAGCGGATACACATGTATGGAATTAATGTCTATTGAATGTCAGGCAGGATAGCTGCCAGCTAATGTAATTGTAAAATATACCATTGATTTTGAAAAGAGTATCTGTTGAGTTTCTTGCCGGCTCTTCTCAGCAGAACTGCCTTCTGAACCGGTGGTAACTTTTTGTTGACATGTACATTCGACGATTCAAAAGTGATTTTATAGTTTATTTGAATAAAGAATATTTTGAATTTGAATAGCAGAATAGGACGGGGGAGTTTAGTGTTAAGACATTCTGTTCCATACTTTCCGCCCTAATTCGCGAAAGGGAGAGAGTGTCTTATTTAAATATAAAATATTGTTACGTTTGGCGATTTTCTCGCGTTCAAGGTAACATGTTATGACGCTGTGAAATTAGATAGAACTTAGAAAAAGTAGTCCTATTTAATTTGCGACTAAAGAGTCGTTATTATTTTCAATATTTTTATGTATAAAAATTATACACGTGCACTACGTTTGTATTGAAAACATACGTATACTAGATATTATAGATTATTTACATAAGAAGCAGGCTCTCAAAATTAATAATTAGTCTAGGGCTCGCACAGTTCACGACATTCCTCAACATTCCTTGACAGGCGACGTCCCCCGCCCCCTTTAGAGTACTCTACATGTCTTTTCAATATTATACAATATACACAAACCGTCAATATCAACATCAGATTCTTTTGGAATAGACGCTGTTTCTGCTATAATCCTGAAAAGTTAAATAATGTTAATACCAAGTTAATGACGATAATGAAAAAAGATAATGTATATCGAATTTATTGTGATATTTTATACCTATATTTTATAATAATTTTACTAAAAAAATAATAAATTATAGCATTTGTTAATATAAAATATATATAATAATTACTATCCAGTCTCAAATTAACATAAAGAAACCATTGCAGAACATATAAAACCATAAGCATAACATAATACATATTTATTATTTATACCTGTGCAGTAGGCCAGCAAGGCGGCGTTGGGTTGCGGGCACGAGGCGCTCCAGCTGCGCGGCGGCGAGCAGAGCGGAGAGGCGGGCGCCCCCCTCGCCCCACGCCTCGGCAACAGCTTGTAGCGCGTTTTGCGCCGCCTCCGTATAGTTGCGTGTCCATATCGACATCTATGAACACATTATTACAACGTACAGTACGGTTCACGATGGGCTCACTAAACTTTGCTGGAGATGCAGCAGACAGAATTGATTTTAAAAAAATCTTACTTTTGATATTTTTCTTCCCGAGTGATCAATGTCTAAAGTGGCACTAAAACTATAATGTAAAGAATTAAATTCCAATATAGTATAAAAAATGTAAAATAATTAAAATGATCACCTGGAATAAACGCCACTCGTCAACACCATCTATCAGTCTCTTAGCGCGACGTGCATTTGTTCGCACCACTTCATGAGCTTTCTCAAGTCTGCTTTCCTGCTTTTCTATTTTTTCTTTTATAGTGTCCAAGTCGTTTTCACATTCTGATCTAATTATAAATTCGTATATGTATATAAACTCGACTAGAAAATACTTGAGAGTGGCGAAATTCAACGTGTGGAACGCAGTGTCATAACACTAGGTTCCCTCTGCCTACCCTGCTCTGTGCGGGATACACCGTGAGGCTGATTTATTCATTCTCATTCAAAATTCTAAGATTATGATCTGTCAAAACAAAAATAGTTTTTTATACTTTTTTTACTCATAAATCATGAACATAGGCAATACTCAGTAATTATTAAATACACTTTTCATATTGCATCTAGTACATACAATAGGGATTTCTGGTCCCTGTCGATGCGTCGTTGATGCGAATTGTGACATCCTGTTATAAATGGGATTTTTTTAAATAATAAGTATAAAAGTTATTACAATGATTCATTACAATAAACGAATACTGATAATAATGAAATACTTACTCCCTGACGTTCAGTTGTTTGTATTTATCATTTAGAGTTGTAAGTTTTGAGATGTAATTGTTAACGGCTTCCTCAATTTCAGCTATTTTAGCACTTAGGGTTTTCCATTCATCACGTTTCTTGTAGTATTGACGATTTAGTTCGTCTATCTCAGCTATTTCAGGAGCTGCAAAAATATAAGTTAGTAAGTTTAACAAAATATTTGCAATACATCGAGTAATATTTGTATTTCGACGTATTTCGACGCTATAAAGGGAATAAAGAAATCATAGGGTTCTCCCGGCTGACCTAGAATTATGAAATTTGGCAGCTAGCATATACAGGTAGTACTAGTTAAATCGTTTTGTACGAAACCCTCGATGGGCGAGCACGACTTGCACTTGGTCGGCCGATGACATTTTGTATGATTTTTTGTAGTATCGATGTGTCGATGCTATCAGAAGCAATGTTTTTTTTTCTTAACATTGGTTTAGGTTATATTCGGTCACCCACCGTCGGGCTGCAGCGGCGCGATGTGGTGCAAGAAGTGCGCGTGCGCGTGGTGCAGCACCCGCAGCGTGGCCTCCAGTGCCGAGATGTCGCGCTCGCGGCGCCCGATGTCGGCGTCCAGCGCCGCGCCGCGCTCTCGCAACTCCGCGCGCTCCGCTGCGAACTGGAGGAGTCATGGATGTAGTGTGGTCTATATCCATTGAACTTTTATTTCAGATTTTTACAATTAAATTTTCTACCTTTATTTTAAAAAAAGTCACTGACAGTTGCTGTCCTGCTTCATCTTTGCCTAAAGATGATATGAAAATGTCGTATCTGTAAATTAGAAAATATATTATATCACTGGCTTAAACTTAAACGTTGAATATTAGAGTGGAAGCTTCACACTTCCATTCCATACATCATAAGGTATAAATTAAGACACGCCGTTCCTCAATTTCCACCGAATTTTCGAGGAATTCATCTTAAGTGGCGGATTTCAACGTCGCGCCCTTGTCTTGGTACCAGAGCAAAGACAAGAAAATATTAATAAATAACAATTCAATCCCCCGATTAAGAATCGAACCCACAACTAATGTTCAGAAAACCTAAGTTCAGGGCGGCCACGACTCGTTAACCATACTGTAAAGTACCAGGCACACATAGATGCATAGCGGGGTTACCTCTTGACGAGCTGGTGCACGCGCTGCTCGCGCTCGCGTATGTCACCGCGCAACTTGCCGCACTGCTCCAGCAGCGCGCGGCGCTGTACGCCGAACATGTCGCGCCGAGCGCTGATCTCCACTAGACGCTCGTTCATGGCCTGTGTCATGTTTTAATTCATTTAGGTTACTGCACAATGTTATATATAGGTGTTAAATGTAAAGGTAAATAACAATATAATGTAGTTTCCATGTTATCGTAATGTTATTAAATAAATTTTGTAATTATATGATATTTATATTCATTTTTATGTTATTTAGACACAAAAATGTGTCGTAAGAAAAAAATATATTTCATTTAAAAAATAATTACTTATTCTATTAACATATAAAATATAAACTAAATTGATGAAAATAATTGATTTCCATTTTATATAATATAAAACATCTGTCCATACAGCACAAAGCATAAAGGTTGTGAGTTCCAATCAATTCGAGGAAATGTTTAAAAATATTATAGCACAAAACGAATTTTTACTAAAACAATATTACTAAAAAAAAGGGACAAAATAAAAAAAAAGAAACGTAAATTTAGGATAAATGAGTAAGAAAAGTAATTATAGCCCAAAATTTTCATTGTATCTCACTTTGACAATAGTTTTCACATACCACTAAGTCACAAAACAAAGAAAAGAACCCAACCGCATCAAGATGCAACCTCTGCTCGCGCAGCGTGTACGCGGCTCCACCGAGGCCGGCGAGCGCGCGGGACGCGTGCGCTACGCGCAGTCGCAGCAGCGCCTCGTCCACGCGACAGCGGCGCCACGCGTCGCGCAGTGCACGCAGCTCCTTGTCGCCGCCCTCCACGTTCAACATCGATGATTTTAGACGACTTTGCTGTGGATGTAAATTGATCGAGTCTTATGAATATTTATTTTTATATCGCGCGACATTGGTTCATGCTATAGCTTATAGGTACAATTGATAAATATAAGACTAATTGTAATAAAAAAATGGGAAATAATAGTGCAATTTAATTATAAAAATGTGTGTGCACGGATATAGCATTACAGGTTTGAATATATGATGCTGACATATAAATCACTATCGCATTAAAAGAACTAAAAAGTTTAAAAACGAATGCGTAATAAACGATAAGTATTATTAACAGGATATTGTTCTTTAAAAGTTTCATATCACTCATTTATATAGATTTCGAAGTATCAAAGAAAATATGAAGGAGTATACCAATCTAGTATGTTCTTCGCCGAGCACCTCTAGGTCGCGCGTGAGGCGACGCATGTCGTCGTGCAGCTTGCTGGAGTGTCGCTCGAGGAGAGCCGCGCGGGCGGCGTGGCGCGCGAGCACGTCCTTTAATCTAGAAAATATTTTGCTTTTATTTATCGACCGTTAAGATATTGAAAGAACCTTTCTTTCGATGAATACTACACCTCTCTATTTGGATTATGGTTGGTTGTTAGTTGGGCAGTAAACGCGACACCGACATTCTGATAATATTAATAATTAATGTAAATTAATTATTGATATTAATATTACATATTTATTTGAAAATTAAGCTTATAATATACTAGCGGATGCACGCGGCTTCGCATGTTTATTTGCACCCTTAGGAGTGACTTCTAGAAAACCATGAAACACACGTTCCATTAAATATTTTTAAGAGTCTAAATTTCAATTTTTATAAAAATCGGTGGCGATTTAAAGATTTTTCAATACAAACTTTCAACCCTTTATATGCTCCCTTTAGGGAAGAATTCTAGAAAACCATGAAACATGTGTTCAAATAAATACTAGTAAGGGTCTGAATTTCAAATTTTATAAAAATTGTTGCCGAATTAAAAAAAATCTATACAAACTTTCAACCCCTTATTTGCACCCTTAGGGGAAGAATTTTAGAAAACCAGGAAACATGTGTTCAGTTAAATACTTTTAAGAGTTTGAATATCAAATTTTATAAAAAATGGTGCCGATTTAAAAAAATAAAAAACTGTATGCAAACTTTCAACCCCTTATTTGTATCCTTAGGGGGAGAATACTAGAAAACCTTGAAATATGCACTCAATTAAATACTTTTAAGAGTCTGAATTTTTTAAACATTGGTGCCAATTTAAAAAAAATCTATACAAACTTTCAACCCCATATTTGCGCCCTTAGGGAGAAAATTCTAGAAAACGATGAAACACGTGTTCAAGTTAATACTTTAAAAAATCGAAATTTCAAATTTAATAAAAATCGGTACCGATTTAATTTTTTTTCCATACAAACTTTCAACCCCTATTTCACCCCTTTAGGATTATAATTTTTCAAAATCCCTTCTTAGTGGATGTCCAGATTACGAAAGTAAACATCTGTCCAAATTTCACGTTTCTACCATCAGCGGTTACGGCTGAGCATGCGTCTTACCTCAGTCAGTGAGAACAAGTCCTTTTATATATATAGATAACATTTTACCTTTCTTCTCTTGCAGCTAACTCCGCGGAACATTCGCGCTCTGCTTGCGCACCTTCCATGTGAGCGACACGAGCTCCAATCGTTTCTACTTGATAGCACTGAAATAAAACAAAAAATATGCCAAATATTAGTACAAATGTAACATTCAATTATTTTGATATATATTTTTTTATTTGTATAGAGAGAGTATGCAGAGGGAACGTAGTGCTAAAACACTCCGTTTTTCAATTTCCTCCCTCATCCCATTTACTCGTTATGCTTTGTCTGCCAAATCACATAAAATGAAAATGAACATAATATTTTACATTTACATACAACAAGTATTTTACAAAAATGACAAATACAAAAATTTATCAAAATCTAAATAAAGAAGCATTGGTGCTGATTATAGTACAATAAATGCATATTCACAGATGTGCTGCAAATAATTACATACAATTGCATACAACGATTCCTTTTGATTTTGTAGACTTCTTTCGAGTCCCTCTTGTTTGGTGTCCAATTTGCTCATACTCGCTTTAGACGCTGCAATTCATATAAGTGTTTACTTTTTTTACCTACACCATAATATTTATGTAAATTATGTTATCAATAATATTTATACTATTTAGTCAATAATAATATTTTATAAGGCTGAAGAGTTTTTGTCCATATATTATCTTATCGAGGAAGGCTATATTGTCACGTTGTATCCTGTACACATCAGGGTATAATCATAAAACTTTCTCCGTTCCCTATTTTCGAATTCTGGAGGCATTGCGAGTTCAGTGGCAAAAACTCAATGCCGCCTTTTGAAGGAAGGCTATATTATAGCAAGGACGAAGCCCCAGGTAAGGGCGTTTATTTAGTAGTATAAAAACAAAATATAGCATGATAATACTAATATTTGATTAACTACATTTGGATCCTTATATACATAATAAATCTTTTTTTTTTCTCATAGGATTTAAAAGAAAGGAAGTATTGCAGCGTAGGAAGAGAGAACCTAATATTAAGATGCTTCACATAATCATTCATTCACGAAAATCAGCGCCTCATTTTCCCTCCACATCAGATCGGAGAAAAGTCGAACTCATTACCAGTCCTTGAAACTCACACGCCTGTGCCCCTGCGCCACAACTGGCATTTACACACATACAATTCATATCTAGCTCAATATGCAAAATAATAAAGAAAGTACATTTAAGCTGCATGTGGAACAGCTTCTCTTCATTTTTAAGACCTAGTAGCTTCTGTTGCTCTACGAACGAGCAATGCATGGCTCGCTGCTGGTTCAACATCAGCTGGTTAGCGCAACGTTCCTCTTCCTGAAATACATTTTATATATTAACGTTTTTTTATGATAGCATTAGAATAAACAATAATAAATAAATATGATGAATAAAAATAATATAAATAAGATAAGCAGCTTCAAGTCCGCCCAATTTAAGACACATTGTTCTGTGAGCGGCGGAACTCAACGCCGCGCTGTCATGCCAGACGGCTTCGTCTGCCAGACGCGCAAAAACAAATGGATTATATATAAAAAGGAGCGTCCCGGTTATTCCCGTAAAAATGGGAATCTTCACTTTACGCCCAACTTAGAGACATTTGTGTTGCTACTTACAGTGCTTTGTCTTTAGTCAAGACTGTCTTTCTCAAAATTTTCATTTTCAAAAAGTACTGTTCAAACTATAAAAGAAACATCTTACATTCAACATATCTTCCAGCTCCTTGGCTCGTTTTTCTGAACATTTCGACTTGTCAGTGGAGTCCAATAGTTTCTCTTTCAATTCTTTGATCTGAAACATATATAAAAAGTATATTTTTTTGTTACAAACAAACTATAATTATAAAACAATTTTAAAAACTTATTAGCAATATATATAAAAGTTACATATCACAAATGGTATATTTTCTAATAGTATCGAAAAAGTCATGGTGATAAGACACTCTCTCCTCAATTTTCTATCTGAATTGGAGGCACTGCAAATTAAGTGGTACAACTCTATATTCAACTCCCTATATCGTGTACAAAGCACGGTTATGTAAATAATTCATTCCCCCCATATGGAACCGAATCTATAAACATGCATTTACAGTCAAGGTTGTCCTATTGCGCCACAATTGCACAATCTATGAGGGAACATTTTTTTACATTTTTCTAAGCTGTAAAATTTACGTCATATACTAACAGTAAATACAATACTATGTTATCTTAACGTAAACACACATATAATATGTAGGTAAGGTCTTACTTTATTATTTAGTGAACTCAGTGCATCGTCTTTCTTATGCTGATTGTCAAGTAGCTGTCGATTTTCCATATGAAGTTTTTCCAATGAAATACGGATATTGCTCAGTTCGCGTTGTAAGCTTTGAACCTGTGTTATAAAATAAAGAATAAAACATATAAGGTTTGCAAATAAACAAAATACATTGAAGATTTAAAAAAATAACAATGGTCGTACATAATATTGAATAGTTAAAAAAATACAGTAAGTTTTAAAAAAATTACAAAGGTATATAATATTGAATAATTTTGATCGTAGACATCAACCATATTTCATATGTCATTATTTAAAAAAATTGGGGGGCTAAATAGTCATAAATCTTGGGAGAATTCAGAGGAATTATTTGGTCATATTCCATCACCGAATTCTACATCCCTACTGTACGCCATTGAAAGCAGTATCGCTCTCACTAGCTGAGTCCCTGGGTCAATTCAACTAATTGGTACGCCAGATCCTTCTTTTCACGGACCTGCAAATTGTGAAACCATCTACCACCAGAAGTGTAGCCATAAAGCTACAATATTTTACTTTTCAAGGGGCGGATGCACAAATTCCTTAAACACTGGAACAGATTGTACCTGTGATGTCTCCATGGGCACACTCCGTTGAGTTGTAACTCAACGCCGCGCTTTACCTCGTTACCAGAGCGAGTTCTCTTTCCTCAAGTGGGAATCGAACCCACAACCTGTCGCATTTACAGCTTCACGCTTGTGTCAAGAATGGCCTCATACTACGACAACTGCTAAAGCTAAGGACATGAAAGTTGAAATTGGTCCAAGTGATTGTTGATAATCTAAAGCCAAAAGAAAGAGGATGTACACGTCCTCACAAACATTGACATTTATAATATTAGTAGGATAGGAAGTGGGATATAATTTGTTTTTCAGAATCATGCTCTATCTCTATACCTTAGACATTGTGAATCCTAAAAGAAAACAATCCATTGTCTCAATACGAATCGAACTCACAACCATCACAATCAAATTAACTCTGAACTGAAGAATTCAAACTTTTAAACTGAAAGAGACCACTAACTTTTGTCAAATAATAATAAACCAAACCACCTTAACATATTCCACAGCACAAACCTCACTGTCCAAGCCGATGTTCTGTTCACCCAGGCGCTGTTGCTCCAGGCGGATCTGCGCTAAATGCTGTGCCAGGAGCAACGACTCGCGCTGCGCATCCGCATTGTTGCCTCGCTGCTGCTCACAGAAGCTTTGTTGCTCGCGACACTGTTCCGCCAGCTGGTTGGCTTCATTCTCTAGTACTGCGTAGTCCTAGAATGTGTGTCAACATTATATGTATTTTATTTTTAATAATCTTTTGGAGACCGTCATGACACAGTTGCATAAGCGTGGCATTGAGTTCCGCAACCCAACACGTAAGGCCGCAAAAATTCGGCGAAGAGTGGGAAACAGAGAGTCTTAACACTAGGTTCCCTCTACCTACCCTACTGCATGCGGGATACAGCGTTAAGCTCAAAAAAATAGTAATAGTAAAATGTACACTTTCGTTTGGGGTTTATAATTTTTTTGCTTCACGCTTTCTAAGCCGCCAAACGATCTCTGCGTACCTCTTTTGCCTCGTCCATTGTTAATAACCTCTTCATACAGGCCCTCTAGGGGTCCATATAGTATTATATTAGAGAAAGATGTTAAAAGCAATATTAACATATTTCTATTCTATTAACATCATAGTCAACAATAAAAAAAGCTTTAAAGCACCTCTCTGATATTACGAATATCAGTGTCGCGCTGCCTTAAATTTTCAACTGCACTTGTCCACATAATCATCATTTGTTTCCGCTGCTCCATTCCTTCCATAACCTGAATAATAATATTTAAAAATAAATATATGCATTTCCACAGGTATGGTATTCTGGTAAAACAAGTGACAGCTTAGAGTGCCGCCACACAACACGCTATATCGCAAAAATGGGGGAAAACAGAGACCTTGGTATATTAAAGTAAAAGGTTGAAAATAATATTGTCATATTATGCATTTATTAAAAAGTAGGTTAATACATAAATCATAAAAAATATATTAAAAAGTCTAAGTTCAATTTTTATTTTATATCAAATATGTACATAATTATATGTGTTTTACCTGTACAGATATTCTTTCGCAGGCTCTCTCTTCAGCACTAAGATTGGAAACCAATTGATTAAGCCTCTCTAACATTTGATCATGTTCCAGTTTTAATTTCTGCCTTTTGGTTTCTAGACCCTGTTAATAGTTAAGTTATATTTCACACAATTAAATTAAGTTATTTTTTTAATAAAGTAAAGCTTATTAAAAATAAAGTTACTATTATTTGGCTTTCATATCATTAATATAAATGATATCTATTGAAATTTTTTTGTGATTAATTTACAATCAGTTCTTTACTTTTAGCAAATGTGTTGCATGCTGTTGGCTACTATTGACATAACATATAATTTATACCAGTTATAAGAAAATGTTAACTTTATCTTTACAATTAATTTAGAAATGGCTGAAACTAATGTGATGTCTAGTAATATCAGTTACTTACAGTAGTCTTTTTATTAATATAATATTACATATATGTTGGATACATATGTGTAATTATATTTATTGATCTAAAATAAATTGAAAACTGAATTATTATTCACATATAGACAAGAAAATAAAATCATTGATCAATCAATAATAATTGGGATGGATGTGGATTTAAACCACACTACAGATATGCTTTTTTTTATTCCTCTGCTGTGATAACACACACTAAGTTCTCTTTACCAAAATGTTTAGAAAATGGACATTTAGGTAATGAGAGAAAAAATATATTTCAAGTGAAACAAAAACAAACAAACTTTGGCTTTAGAATGATCTAGTTTAGTAAACTGTTCGATGGCTGTTATGTCGCCTGCACTTCTCTCAAGAGCAGCTCTCCATTCTTGCAGGGCCCCACACTCCCCACAAACCTCACTCTTCAGTGTATCAGCCTTTTTCAATAATCTAGCAATGCTATCTGAAACATTATGATGCTTGGCAAATTTCTTAATAATTAGAATTTAGAATTTCTGTTTTCTATCATGTACAACATAATATATGTATGGTATAATTATTAAGAGAAAGATAGTGATACAGTTATTTCAAACTTACTCTGAACTTTTTCTATACGAGAAGATATTAAATTGTTTTGTTTGTTACAATCAAATACATCTCTCTCCAATCTCTCAGATTCATTAAAGGATAATTGTTGAAGTTTAACTTCTTGTTCTAATTGTTGTTTATGGGCAAATAGTAAGCGCTAGAAAATATAGGCATGCAATTTTAATTGTTTTCTATATTTAATGAAATGTATTTTACACATATATTAAATAGCTTACAGTGTTCTCTTGATATTCTGTTTGGACAAAATTCTTATATTTGTTAAGATCATCGCGCTTTTGGTTTTGTAAAATGAGAGCTTCCTTCAAGCGCTGTATTTCATTTTGTCTAAAATGTTTTAAGTTTATGTGAGGTTTAACAGAATATAAGTGTAATTTATATTTATTTATTTAAATAACATATCGTATTAGTTTTACCTGTCAATGAGAATAGTTTCAAAATTTTGGTTATCAGAATTTGCTAACGGGATTCTAGTTCCCTGGCCCCAACCAAGTTCTTCTAATAATTGAGCCATATATCGTGGCACCTTCTGATTATTCTCACTCATTGTAGAAAAATACTTCTAAGCAGCAACTAGTGAGTCTTTTTTATTTTTAACCTTTGACTTAGATCAAAAAATAATAAAAAACTAATAATTGATATGTAACTAAGCAATAACGAAAAAGTGTTATATCGAAGAACAAAATGTGAAATGTTTTATCAGGAACTAAAGCGCCTATTTTGAAAAATTCAAAACAAACATGAAATGATGAAACCACAGACTAAAAAGACTTAATTTTGAAGTAGTGCTGTTCAATCACAAAATTTCTATGATTAATTTCGGTTTTTACATATTTACTATAATTATTATTTAAATACAATATTATTATGCAAGCCTGAATAAGAGTCAGAATAATTATTTTTTATATATAATTAAATTGAAAATTACTATTTTTATTTCATCATAGACTGGTTTGAATTGATTTCTAATTCAAGTACAAATACTAGTTTAGACTAGTATTTGTACTTATTACTTAATTAGTTCAGTATTATACTAGTTTATCAATTTGGGAATTCTAGTAAGTAGTAGTAGTATGTATAATCATCTATGCTGATGGCGGCGACAAGCTTTATATAAAATCATTTTTATATCTTGTAAGCATAGCGTAGAAGTGTAATAAATTTATGATACAGTCATAAAAATACAAATATCTGTTTTTTTAGCTTTATACTGTAACCTGCACAGAGATAGAAGGGTAGATAAGGGAAACCTGAGGACGGGAAACGGGTGTGTTAAAATACTTCCTTTCCCCCAAATTCTGGAGGTATTGCGTGTTGAGTGGCGTAACTCTACGCTGCAATTTGCCTCGTTACCAGAGCGAGGAATTGAAAATATTTAATATTTAATTTCCTCGAGAGGAATCGAACCCACAACCTGTTGCACTTACAGTAGCACGCTTGTGCTTCTTCGGCACGACTGACCTCGCCTGAATATATTATTATTCAAAGAAATTTGAGAAATCACTCATATTTAATCATGCTTTGGGAAACAATTATATCGATTATATGTTTTGGCGATGCAGCATTGAGTTCCGCTACTCAACACGCAATAAAACATCAGCAGCTCCAGAATTCTTAAAACTAGGCTTCCTTCGTCTACCCTGCTATACGCGGCATACAGCGTGAAGCTGAAAAAAAAATTGTAATGTCGAGGCAAAGCGCGGCGTTACTTTCCGCCATTCAACACGCAATACCTCCAGAATTTGGGGGAAAGTGTGGAACGGCGTGTCTTAACACTAAGTTCCCTCTGCTTATCCTACTGTGTGCGGGATAGGTACAACGTGAAGCTGAAGCTGATTGAGAATACTTTCTTTCCTATATAATATATTAGTTACAGAATTTATTATTTATTTATTTTTTTATATAATTTTAATTATAATTATTTTCGCCTATAAAAGAGCTTTCATACATTTTAAAATTATTGTTTTATTTTTCAACTATAAAAGAAATAAATTAAAAAGTTGTTTTATATTTTAAATAGATTTAGGTAAGCATTTTTCTTGTCTTAATAAAGAAATTAGATTTATATTAAAAAAAATAATGGATACATAAAATAAAATATGAAAAATATGTGGTTGTTATGTTTACAACTCTAATCGTAATCGTAATCATTTTTATTAAATTATAATAGTAAGTTAAACATAATAAAATAGTTTTCACTTTTGAAAGCAAAAACTCATCTTTAATAATATTACAAGTAAAATATATTTAGCTTGTGTACTGTATAACTGCATTTGCAATTGTAATTTCAAAATTTATTGTATTTTAACAAGCAAATTTAAATAAATAAAGAATATATAAATAACTATTACGAAAAATACATATAAGTTTCGACTTTCACATGAGTCCTTTTGGATCTCGATCATGTTTAAAGTAAACTTAAATTTCACGATGAAAATTTTCTTGAAATGCCGCCAAAAGAATAAGCGCGTAATCTTCCAAAAATAACTCAGGCAGTGTAGTTTCACGCGAACGTTGCAGCACCTTGCTGATATCAGATATTTTAAGGATTAATATAATTCACTAAAATGAGTGCCAATGCTGCATCGTTGCCGTGTCCTGTGTGTTCACATACAGGAATCTTTGATACTGCTCAGGCCCTTAAAGATAGGTTAATTTACGTATCGACAAATACAATTGCTTGCCCAGTTTGTCAAGAGGAAGTTCTGGGCTTGGATAAGCTCACTATTCACTTATTTAGCCATGTGAAGGTAATACCAGCTAAAGAAGGTTTAGAAATGAAGATCACATCATTACAGAAAGCCAAAAATACAGTTACAGAACAGAACAAAAAGAAGAAACCTGTGTCCAAAAATAAAACAACTGTATCAACAGGAAATACACAAGTAAAGTTTGTAAAAATATATCCCAAGTTGCCAGTTATAGCCATAAACACAATGCCTGTTATAGACATACGTTCAAACGCAGATGGAAACGGAGTTCATAATCATAACTCACTCTATATGCCGACTGTAAAAACTGAAACACCTTTGTTGCAGTCAAATAATAATAAATGTAACATTTGTGGCTTACATTTTGTTGACTCTAACATATTAAAAATGCATAAATGTCTGATTCATAATGTTCAGGACAACGTCCATCATCAATTTACACGTTACAATTGTCATATATGCACTAAAAGTTTTAAGATGCGAGGATCTTTAATGGTTCACTTAAGAGTTGCACATTATGGATTTAACTCTAACAATAATGAAGAACAAAATATAAAAGAAAACTGTAATGAAAAAAATGAATTTGTTGCCTTAGAAAATAAACCCGTTGAAATTGAGAGAAACGATTGTAAACAGTGGCAGTGTGATGTATGTCACAAATGTTTTACCACCAAATATTTCCTCAAGAAACACAAGCGACTACATACAGGTTAAATAAATTTAAGAGGTAATTTATACTAACAAAATCTTATTGTATTTTCCATTTTCTAATACGAATACTAAAGGAAATACACAAGGTTATTCAGTTCACTTTAATGTTAATTATAGTTTTTCAAAAAGTAAGAAATTTTTATATTCATAGAAATATATCATTTGATTTATTTACAGGTGAGACACCATACGCGTGTAGTCAATGCAGCAAAACCTTTACATTTCAACAATCGTACCATAAACACCTTTTGTATCACAATGATGATAAACCACACACATGTAACTTTTGTGGAAGATCATTTAAAGAACTTTCAACCCTCCACAACCACCAACGTATCCACACCGGTGAAAAACCGTTTGCTTGTGAAACTTGTGGTGAGTTAAAAAACTATGAAATAATATATATTTTTTGAGATTTTGTATTGCTATAATTTGTCACCTTACAATATTTTACGCTAAAACTATTTTCTATTGCCTAATACACACATTATTTCAGGTAAATGTTTTCGACAGCGAGTCTCATATTTAGTTCATAGGCGTATCCATACTGGTGCAATGCCTTATAAGTGTACTGCTTGTGAAAAGAGCTTCAGATATAAAGTGAGGGTTGAAAATATTCATTGAAATATATATTTATTATTATTTTTAAGTATACATGAAATATTGCAATGTTTATTGTTTTAGGTATCTCAAAGGACTCATAAATGTCAAGCTCAACCACCTGGTACTGTAATAAGGAAAACGGGTGAACTTGTTGAAAAACTTAAGAAGAAAAAAGACTGTGATTTAAATACAAATGTTAGCATATTAGATTCTAATAATATTGTATTGGAACAAACTAACTATCCTGAAGTATCGGAAGTGAATGTTGAATTAGTAAAAACAGGAGCCCAATTATCTTTAGAAGACATGGAATCCGAAAATTTTACGATAATTTCTGAAGCTTTTAGTGAAGATAATATAATATGCCATAATTATCCATTAGAATTAGCTAATAACAATGTAGTAAATGAGAAGAATGTTCACCTTTACAAATCCAATTTAGATGAACTGATTGATTCCGTACCAATTAATGACAAAAATATTCCATCACCATCTGATATTTTAAAAAATCTTTGCTTGTCAAATGATGAAGACTTTTTATGTGGAATTAAAAATGACAGTGGTGATAAAAATTACATGAACAAGGATTTCAGTGATTTGTTATAAATCGTTTATAGTATTTTTTGTAAATAAATAGCAAATATATTTTATACACTGTAACATAATTAAATTTTAAGAATTTATGCTGTAAGATGTTCTTTAATATGAATAAAATGATTGATTTAATGAAACATTTATTATTTATTTTTAATGAAAGTTATACCATTAACGTTGAAAATGATATAATTTATATTAATAATATTTAGAAATTAAAAATCGTATTTTTCTATTGAAAACCGGTATCACGATTACCGATTTATTAAATGACAAAAAGACGGATGGGTGAACACGACTTTTGTCTGTGTTGAAATTTGTAAAAAAAAAACACGCTTTGGTATCAGCCAGCTGTTTTTGCTCTTGAGTGTTTGAAAATCAGTGAAAATCATTATGGGCCAAAATTAAATAGTGACAATCATTTGCCAAGTGTGTTATTTTATAGATTGATGTGTTACAATTGCTTTTTGGAAATTTTATTAGTATTGAGAAAATAATCGATTCAGGATTTGTCAAACATCACGACAATACGTTTGTAGTATTTTATTACGTCGCATTTTCTTTATCTACCAATGTGTGTTTATCAAGTTGACTTCGTTGTATAGTGCTGCGACTGTAAACGTTCCAGATATATATTAGTCTTTCAAGGTAAGTCGACGGATTTTGATTATTTTGTCATAAAATATAGTGCATATTTATTTAAAGAACTTAGTAACAACGCATCATAGGTAAACCTTGAAATTAATTTATTCTTATCGACTTGTTCTGATTTTGGTTTTAAGCTTAGCAAAGAATCTTAATGACGTTGTTGCTTTGTTACAATATGATATTATAAAGATTTGTTATGTATCGACTTTTACGTAGTAAGTACCTACATTATTGTATTTTTCGCAGTTACAACTATTTTCTACCACATTCTATTATAAACGTTATACATTTGTTAAATCAAATTGAATAAGCAGAATGAAAATAATATATATATATTTTTTTATTTAAGGCATTGAAACATTTTCAATTTCAATTGTCATGAAGGATAATAAAACTACATTAAGTTAACTCTCCTATGTGTAATGATTTTATATAATATGTTAGTTTTACCCTCTATGTAAAATATTTTAATGGGTGCGTGATGCAAACTATGCAAATGTTAAAATTCAATGTTGACTATTTAAATATATATATATATAACTTTTCCTACCTTAATTTTACATGATTAAGCACTATGTTCTTTTAAACCGACTTCTGTAAGAAAAGGAGGTTATCAATTCGACTGTATTTTTTTTTCTTTTAACAATTTTGTCATCCATAAATGTCATTTCGTCGTCATTGATGCCATAAATTAGTTAAAATGTAGACATTATTTGTATTTTTCATTTATTCCCTTTGTATAAACAAAGGCCACACTAAGATATAATATAAACAATAATTAAATCATTAGTTTAATCATATGGTATGTTGCATTAAAAATAATGTTATTTTAACAACATAAACATATTCATGTTAAATGCTATTACTTTACTTCATTCTATCATGAAAATCATCATCATCGGTTTAAAATGGTTTGTGATAGTTAGACCCATTTAAACAAAGATCTTAGTCTATTCTATATGAAAATGCTCATCCTTGAATGGAGGTAATACAGTTTTTTTGATCGATTACTTGATGTGAACATCTTTTAATTTTATTTAAATATTACATTGTTTTATATTTAAGTAGAGTAGTAGTAGATATATTATGCTTATTAAGATATACCTCAGGCTCATTGCAGTTAAAAATATTAGCTAAAACTTAACATCTGAATAATTTCTATGGTTTCTCTTGTATGTGAAATATAAGGCTTTAAAATTATAAAAAAAAGTAAATAAAAACTTTTCACCTTAATTTAAATTACTTCTTAATAATTTTATATTATACCAATAAAGAAACAATATTGTGTATAATGCATAAATACAAGAAACTACTTAACATTCCACAATTCATTGTGCCACTGACCATGCCGGGTGTCTGGCCCATTGGGTTGCAGATCATTTTTCTGCTACCCAAAGATTGTTTTCATGAATGATAAATGACTAAATATTACTAAAAAAAATATTTTTCTACTCTTAATATGGCATAACAGGCTAATATAGTAATATTAGTCCAGTATGACTAATATTCTTATTACACATTTTGTAAATTGTGATTCATCATCATGTTTCATTGCCTTCATTAAGAACAAACTAAACAATTCAACCATGCCTCCAGAATACAGTAGAAAGTGGGGGATGGAGTGTCAAACACGAGGTTCCCTCTGCCTACCCTGTCATTTCCATTTCTTCGCTCTGGTGTCCAGCCAAAGCGCCGCGTTGAGTTCCGCCACTCAACACGCAATGCCTCCAACAATCGGCGGAAAGTAGCGAAAAAAAACTTAACTCTAGGTTTTCTCTGCCTACCCTGCTGTGTGCGGGATACAGCGCGAAGCTGATAAAACTACGCGTTTTTTTTGTCAATCCTTACATTTACAAACCTCATGAAAGATCCAAGGATAATTCATTAGATTGCATTCATAACAGTTTATAACCAAATATTTTCAGAACACGATTTTGTTTCTGTCCTCTACAGATATATAAAACCATTCGTGATTTCGCCTGTCTGTACTACAGAATTATTTATTTACTAATCTGAGTTACTTTCGTGTTCTAATAACATTATCATTTTAATATATCCATACATCAAAAACTAAAATTTCAGCCAATTAAAAAAATATATATTTTGCAGTCAATTTGTCGAACGAATTACAATTTAAATATACCCACAGTAAATGTTAAGGAAAGTTTGCCGAAATACATTATTGAAATCGCATTTAAATCGGTGAAGCCGATTCTGAGATTAGCGTGAACAAACATGCGGACAAACAGAAAAACCTACAAACAGACAAAAAAAATTAAAATTATTGTTTTCGTAAATCTAATGTTAAGTTGTTATTTCGTAAATCTAATAATATATCATATGTACAGATAGCGATAGATGTGTACCTTAACAAAAGATCAACCTTAATTGCTCATCATGTTTGTTAAGAATCGACACTAGTAAACTATAAATTAATATAATATAATAAATAATATTTTTATAATTTTTTTTTCTTTTTAATAATAATTTATATTTAAAAATGTAAAATTGATTCACTAGTTTAATAAAAGTATATTCAGAAAATATAATATTACAAACTGGTATTGAACATTCATTTTCACTATTAAAATGTCAAAAAATATGTTACGGAAAAAATAGTGGCAATACTGTAAAATATCTTTAAAAACTTTTAACGACGTATAATATCTTAAAATATACGTAATAAATAACGTAAATAGTTATAATAAAATATAATACATATTATGTCTAAAAAAATAGCTCGGGTACAATGGCTGGGCATCAGGACGCCTGTATTGATCCAGTCGCGCCAGGGCCCCGGCTCGACACCTCTCGTTTTACCTTCTCTAAGTATTCATGATTTTATAATCTTTATATTTACCTTCATCATTTGTATGAAAATTCCAATAAAAACTTACGTCACGAAAATTGACTTACCTATATTACTTATAGTATATTACTTACATAATATATAGCTTACTAATATTTAATTTAAAAAAATACAGTCGAATTGTGAATCTTTTTTTCTTACAGAAGTCGGTTAAAAAGATTATTTTTATTTTTTGCTTTTCATGGATATATAAGGTAAAATTGTCATCATCCTATATTATTCCAAAAGTGAGTCTAAAATATTTTTAAATGTAAATATTTTTATGAATGAAGTTTAAATACGTAGGGTCACGTCGAAAGTATACCTAACATGTTTAAAACAGCTACGCTAATTACTAAAGCTTTTGCAGTCCTAATTTTATTAGTTATGCAATTTGGAACTCGACGAAAATACTCTGCCACCTGTCTCCTATGCACATACCCTCACAACACAAACTTATATTGTCGTGGTGCACAGGCAGGACTAGTAGGTGATTGTAAACGCGATAGGTGCTGGGTTCGATTTCCACTCGAGGTACTATGCGGCGACAACGTTTCGCCACTCAACTCGCAATGCCTAAAAAAATCAGCGGAAAATCTTAAGGGAAAGGAGTGTCTTAACACTAGGTTCCCTCTACCTCATAGCCTATTTAATAAAGTTACGTATGTTTTATATAGAAATGCTGTGTACATAATGCTCCGACGTTTAAATTTATCTTTTATTTGTGTCGCCAATACCGTTATGGAAATTGGAGCAGCGTGTTACAACTTACACTGCGGTTAAATTGTATTCAGTATGTGGTAGCGTTTTTCTGCTTATCTTAGTGTATGCTAAATAAATTGTTATTTAGTATTCGTTATTTTTATTATTGTACATGCAGGAGCCATTGCGTGTTGAGTTACAGAACTCAACGCCGCGCTTTGACTCGACACCAGAGCGAAGAAATGTAAATATAAACATGAAATATTTATATTTCACTACCTCGAGTGGGGATCGAACGCACAACCGTAGCGTTACAGTCCACCCTTGTGCCGCTGCGCCATGGCGACCTTTGTTTGATAAAAATATGCATATATAATACCGTAAATTGTTTCAATATTACATATATTAAAAAATAAAGATTATCCAACATAAAGTGATACTTGTAAAAAATTATGTTAAACCATTAAAAATTTTAGTGCGATCGCGACGAGCGCTTGTGCAAGAAGCAGAACCAGCTGTCACGAAACCTTTGGCTCCATGTCGCTGTTGTTACAACACCATAGCTTTCTCCATACAGTTACAATTTTGAAAGTCAGAATTACAGATTTCTCACATATTCCTGGTTACATTAATTTTATTTGGTACGTGGTTTCATTTTTAGTATGTAAATATTAATAATATTTTAAAGAGATATAATGACCTATTAAATATCTTTTAAAATATATATTTATATAATTACAATGGAATCTGTATGTGTTTATATATCTTGCCCGAGTTCGATTTGCCTTTCAAGACTTTGATTCTATATCATGTTTTTAGGTTGAGTTTATTATATTCCATCTTTTTTATTTTTGGTTTTCTTATTGTAAAGAAAAATATATACTAATTCTTTACGTCCATACTTAAAAGAAGTAAAAGAAAAGAAAAACAACAAAAGCAGCCTAGTATTTAATATAAACAGACGATCTATTCTTTCAGTCGCACATATCCGCAATTGGAAGATAACTTAAAATGACCATAAACGATCATACTCGTATATAGGATGCTTAGCTTAATACAATTCTGTTTCTAACTTAAAAATTGATATTTTCCTGATAGCAAATTTCATAAATATCTGTTCTCATTAGGGTCTTGACTACGGCTTTTAATATATATAACTTTAAAATATACTCTTCATCAAAATCCTTCATTCAAAAAAGGTCTATACAAGTATTTTATGTTGTTTCCTAAAGATGGTGATTTTTCCCACTATTATTCCCTATCAGGTTTATTTCGCCCATTTCTCTTAAATAATATGTAAGTGTTTAAATCTTTTTCAACTCCCGACATAAAAAGCATACCATAAGTTTGACGTGACTGTCTATCTGACCGTATAACTCCTAAATTAATGAATCGATGTTTCATGAAAATCGGATTAGGAGTTTAAGAGCTGCTAGCACTTCGACAAGATAAGGTAGTGATATATTTTTTATCGGGGGCGTATAGAAATTTTAAATTTTGCTAGTCATTTTATATATATATAAAATATTGAAAGTAAATTATTAAATGCATGAAACGAGTAAGCCATGTTGCGGGTACAGTTATTTTTATCGATATATTTATAAACCTTAATTGGCAAGGTAACGAATCAACTTAATAATATATTGCTTTGATGCAACCCAATACAATGTTTATAGCTTTATAAACAAACATAAGAAACAAGCGTGATGGATTTTTGTTGTATTACCTCCTGTCTGTTTAATAAATTTGATATTTTTGCTTAATATGTAAACAAAAAAAAAAAATAAACAGCAACGAAAGATTTTTTTATTATTTCTCCACACGCTTTTGTCTAACAGTTGCAGCATCGTTTATTATGCACAAATCGATTTCAATGATTACAACGTACGCTATTTCTGTCGCGTACTGTGGGACGTTCACAACTAGCTGACTTGCTCGGTAGATAATACTCCTATTATAATATTTTAAATAATATGGTATATTGCCGTTTTATAGTACCTACCTATTTATCCAAAGCTAAGCTAATATGTATAAAGTTTACGTTGCATGTTGATTTTACAGCGTGACCTTGCCGGCGTGTAGCGGACTTGAGTGGGAACTGGTTTATAGACCACTTGACGACGACCACAGTTTTGATTGCTTCTGGCTCGTGAGAGCTTGTGCCAATATGATAAACAGTCGTACGTGCATATAACAATCTTTTGTTTATATATACATACATATATAGATTCACGCTTTATACCTAGCGGGGTAGTCAGAGATAACTCAACTCTTCATCATACATGCCCTCCGGGGGATCCTCATGCTTTTACATTACATGAGCTTCCTCCAGTATCTTTGATACTGTGTTTTTACCGTCTTTTCTTTATATAATTCAAATATATAGTTAGTTATTTAATAAATTTATAGTGAAACATATATGTCGGGGATTTGTTGTAGTTTTTCATTTGTATTTGTAGGGGTTCATTGTAAGGGTCGGTGGCGAGTTCATTGAACTTGTAGGGATCCAGAGAGTTGCGAGTTGCGTGTGTTTCGGTGTCAGCGGGGGCGCGGACGCTGCACTGGGCCGGTCGTTGACTCCCCCTTGCTGCACTCATGAGCAATACAAAATACAGATTGATTTTACCATACTTAAATCTAGGGTTTTAAACAAACGTCGTATATATTATAATATCAACTTCGTGATTTTTTCTTACTCAATAGTTATTTTACTTTAGTTTTAAGCGTTACTGTTACCGCACTTGTTTTTAGTGTTAGCGCCTTCTTTCTATTTATAGTTTAGAAGTGAATGCCGGTGTGGATACACGAGTAGCAATCTAACGGCTTAAGGAATAAAATTAAACCAATGCATGCACAGTTACAGACTGCATTTCGAATATTGCAGAGATAATTTTAAATCCGAACTAGATATTTTAATTTACTTTTAAATTAGTAAAATTTTACAAGCACTTTTGAAAATAGACAAGTCAGAAGATTTCTATTTATTTACAAAGGCCTATTTCTAATATGGTTAAATAATATCATATATCAATATAGTTAATCCGGATCAAGCTTACCTGGCGTACTTGTAAATGCATAGGTATTATCTTTTGACTTCTGTGGTCCCCGTCACAAAAGTCAAATAACTTAAAATATAGTACTAATAAATTCATGCAAGTCTAAGCCGACGTTTTTCTCTATAGACTTATATGATGTTTATAAATTAAATTTAGTTCTGACGAGACGATTTTTAAATATTGACATTAAAGATGTTCAGCGTAACATTAGATATGTATTCTATTTATAAAATATTAAAATATGAATTTAAAAAAATGGTTTTCAATAACCACCCTTTCTTTTTGTCATGTTATTGTTTTTTTTACAAATCAATTCCTATCCTTAGATACCCATATTAGGTGGGATCTGTTGAAATTTGTAATCCGCCATCTTTGTGGCGGCCATTTTGAATTAATAACAATATTGACGATATTTAATTTCATTGTTATCAGAACTGAAATCGTAATTCAAAATTTCAGCGCAATCGGTCACTGCGAAGTGGGTCGAATTGACCTTGCAAGATTTCACATACACTAACACGGCAAGATAATTAAAAATATGTAAAGTATATGTACTTAAATATATTAACATCAGTTGCATTTGTTGTATGATTTGAAAATTCGTATAAAAATTTTGAACGTCCTCACGTTCAAACCCTCGTTTAATTCTATGAATAGTCTTAACTGATATATTTTGCTTTCATTGTGTCCGAGTGTGATTTATAATACCTATTTAGAACTGTGACCGTACTTTAATTAGCCTTTAAGCTTAACATTTTTAGACTTGTCTAAACACGCCAATACAAATTATCCAACTTTCAATTTTTTTGTAATGTAGGAGAACTCTAAAAAAGTAAGATTTTGTAAGTGTACTTTCATTATAATTGCTGATAACAATAACATTAATATAACATTAATTAGCGATTATATATGATGTCCATTTATTTTTATACATACTAAGTAAAATTGAATATTCCCCGGCGCGTAGCGCTGTCGGGTTGCCGACCGTCGCGTCGGCCTTGGGGTGTAACCCCTCATCATATCAATTTTTTGTCTTCTAAAATATACCTTATTTATATTAATATAGTGTTTAGTTTACGAATGAATGACAACCTATTCAGACGGGATGAATTTCTGTTAAAATTAACTGTCTGTCCACAGATTTCTCGTTTTCAATTTTACCCTACGTGCAAAAATGTTATGTGTAGATAGATACATATCGATATGCATACGCATAGTTCATATTTTGTTTTTATTTATACACATAGTTCATAGTTCATATTTTGTTTATTATTTTGTAATAACCTAAGTACCTACATAGCCCATAACATTCATTTGCATGAGTTTTATTTAAAGATTTTGTTGTACTATAAAGATTAGGCATGGCCATATATAGGAAGGTCATGACGCAATATGTTTTCGGTTCAGTTTTATGATACTATTTTTTTTTAAGAACCCGGGAACCAATTGTTGAGACACTCCGTTCCCAATTAGACAATTTCGTTGCTAACTTTCAATTGAATCGTAGAGGCACTCCGACTGGCATACGATTTGAATTTATACAATTTCTTCGGTGACTTATTCCATTTTAGTATTTTATTTCTACTCTCCGGTGACAGTCCATTCATGTTCCTGCTACCTGATGACCTCAGGTAAATTTAACAAATCCTGCATGCAGGTGCATTGAATCCTTTATATATTCCGCTTAGAAATGGTGTACTTTTACACCCCTACACATTTACCTTTATAACGGGGAAATCTATTAAATTATGAACATTAAAAATGTCAGCCAGCTATTTTTGTGGTAAATGCAATAACTAGTTTTTATAATACGAAATGTTACTGCGATCTTGTTTTATCAATAAAACGTATCTTTGAGACGAATTTTATAATATAGGTCATGTTTGTATAGACGTGTTTATGCTTATCTGATATTAATTATTATTATTTATCATTTACAAGCAATTTCATATCTCTGTATTTACGTATCATATGTTTTTTTGTTTATATACCAAACAAAACTGGACTTCAAGACCTTAGCGGTCATTACCCACTGCTAGTGGCCCTTTGCCCCGCCTACAAGACGATATGTAGTCATACAACATGCGATATATAGCGATATATCTAGTCTGGATGAACTGCAGTGGCTATGGTAAACGCTTTTTAGAACTATTACATTTAAGTATTTGCCACTTAATTCGCAACACTTAAAAATAATCGAATCATAAATATATATTTTAATAATATCTTTTGGAATATTATTGTACTATAATTAATATATTGTATTATATAAAATGAATGACCAGTGAGTGATAGTTATTATTATGAGGTAAATAAAATATGTTTCTACCTACTTACCTATATAACATTATTTAAAATTTTAACAAAAAAAAACCGACTTCCACTGGATCCCATAATTATAACCTAACTAAACTCTCAGTAAACTACCCTTCAAGTGTATTCGGTGCAATATATAATATATTTTTTTTATCTAAATCGGTTGGCTCAATATTGAATTATTCGTCCATTTGTCGCGTTTATGTGATTTTCTCATGGAAAACATTGCTAGAAATGGACCAAATTAAAATAAGACCATACGAGAAGCACTTCAAATAAAAAAGAATCATTAAAATCGGTTCACGCAGTCAAAAGTTCTAAGGTAACAAACATAAAAACAAAGTCGAATTGATAACCTCTTCCTTACTGAAGTCGGTTAATAAAAATGGTAGAAAATTATTTGATTATTGTATGTAATTATATTTCTTTAACTGTACCACCTATGATTGGAAGTTTTAAAATATATTTTTAAACATTGACATAGAAGGAAGCTCACGATATTTGTTAGTTAAGGTTGACTTGCGAAAAAAAAAGTAACCTAACGTTTTACATGTGCTTCATATTTCAATATCATATAATCAGCATGAAAACAAAAATAAAACGAATAATATAAATGCATTATTCATATTTAAGAGTGGTGATTAATATAATTATTCTATTACAAATAATGTAAGTATATAGTTAAAACACATTTGTTTAAGTTTCTTCTATTAGAAAATTAATAAATATCTCTAAGAAAAACTATCTATTTACATTAACATTAAGTTAATTTTGTTCTAATAAGATTAATAATGATATAGGAATAAAATCAGTAGCGTGTACATAATATGTGATGTATCTTATATCAGATTTTTTTTTTATCCCATATGATCGTTTTGTTTGTCAATGGAATTGCCAATACACAAAATTTAAAATTTATTAGTGTTGCTCTTCTTCATAAATTTTCTACCAATAGTAATTTTCTGAACAAAATAGAATATATCTAATTTATATATAAAAAAATATTGAATACCGCCGAAGTAGTAAAATGTAGTATTTATGGATTTATAATGTTGATTTCCGAATAGAAACTTAATTTGACCTGCAACTTCAGTAGTGTATTAAATTTAGTACGTCATTTTAATCGTAAATGGTAGAATTTTAGCAGTATACTGGCAACATTCTACTAATCTGACAGCTAGACAGCTGTATATGAAATGTAATGAAAAATAAGTTGAAAAGTGTAGCTGTCCTTGATGTGTCATCTGTCGTGATAATTTCTACGAAACGTGGTGTTAAAATCAATTTTAATAATAGAAGATAAACGTTTGGATGACTGCAGTTTTTTTATTTCACACATTAGTAATTTGGTTGCTAATATAAACAATTTGCTCCGGTGGCAGGCAGTGGTACTAATTAATTGTTGTAATGTTTATGTAACGCAATATTGTCCAAATTACTGAGCGTGCATTTTGTCTTTGTTCCAGAATACCAAAAATCGACGAGTAAACATTTGAAGTGCTACTAAAAGTGCTGCTAAAGAACATTCCAGTGTATGAATGTGGACAGCTGTGTTGTGTGGTGATGTGTTTGTGAAACGACTTGAGCTGGTGGATGAAGAGGCAAAGGTGTAGCTCTTACCCGGGCATGGTGCCGGGGAGGTAGCGGGCGCGGGCGGCCTGCGCAGGCCCCACACAAGCAGCCGCGTGTGTTTCCCAGCGTCGTCTATGGCCGAGCAACACATTACACCGTCGTCGCACTCTGCACTAACGAGAGAGTCCAGCAGGTGACATTCCACTTTAGTATTGTCATTGCCTAAACTTTATTGCAGTTAATTTTAGACTTGAAGAATTTCTGCTTTAGGTGTTTTGATAAATCTGAAATATCATAATGCTGCAGTTGTAAAAAAATAATAATATATTGTTAAACACTAAATATGACTTAATAATCTTTTCTTCCATTTTGATTGCCGTCAATGTTTACATCCATGACTAATTATCATTGTTGATGGAAAATGTAGAATAGATTCTTGTAGATTCTACTAGGTTCTTGCTACCTACCCTTCTATTTTTGTAAGTTTTAAGGTAAAACATAGTGTCATAAGCAGTAATACCGACAAATATAACTATTGTATTGAAAATTAAAATTCTGTGTATAGGAACATATTAGTCATGCCCAAACATATATAATACTATTCATGCTGTGTCCCACACACAACAGGGTAGGCAAAGGAATCCTAGCGTTAAGACACTCTATTCTCCACTATCTGCCAAATGAAGGTGTTGTTTATATTGAGTGGTGGCACTCATTGCAGCGCCTTGCCTAGATACCAGAGTAAAGAAATGAAAATATAATAAATAAATTTAAATAAATATTTCATTTCCACAAGTGGAGATTGAATCCACAACCAGTCGATTTTACAATCACATCTTGTTCCCCTGTGCCACAACTGGCTACAAACATATATACTATGTCTTTTCTTTTATATAAAAAAATTGTGAATAAATATTATATAGAGTGTGATTGATTTTTCTTGTATTTAATAGCAAAATGTTCCTATAAAGATTTTTTTGTTTTTACCATTCGGTGAAGTTCATAATTTTATATAAAGATGATGATGCTTAATCATGAACTTCCATTATTTTAATTTTCATTATTTAGATATGTACTCCTTGAAATATATTGTACTATTTTAATTAACAGCTACTATTAATATTTAAGAGTGGTTATTTGATTTGTACAATATGTTTACAAAGAAATATTGAATACTAGCGGACGCGCGCAGCTTCGCTTGCTTATTTAGGGGTAAATTCGAATAAACCATGAAACATGTGTTCAATTAAATATTTTTAAGAGTCTGAATTGCAAGTTTTATAAAAATTGGTGCCGATTAAAAAAAAATCTATATAAACTTTCAACCCCTTATTTGCACCCTTAGGGGAAGAATTCTAAAAAACGATGAAACGCGTGTTCAATTAAATACTTTTAAAAGTCTAAATTTCAAATTTTATAAAAATCGGTGGAGATTTATTTTTTTTTCCATACAAACTTTCAACCCCTATTTCTCCCGTTTAGGGTTAAAATTTTTCAAAATCCCTTCTTAGTGGATGTCAAGATTACGAAAGTAAACATCTGTTCAAATTCCACGTTTCTACGCACAGTGGTTACGGTTGTGCGTGCGTCTTACTTCAGTCAGTGAGGACAAGTCCTTTTATATATATAGATAATATTCTTGAAATTCATTCCCAAAATATGGCAATACTTATTGCACACTGGAATACTTATTCCAACAGTGGTAGTAATTCTCTCTACTTATTAATTATTTATCTAATTTTGTTTCAATTAAGTCATAAAATTAAAATACAATTGTATTTCAATTTGTTCTGTAAAATAAACACAACATTAGGCAATTTGCTATAATAATATGACACAATATTCACAAAAGGTGTTGGCCATACTATTTCTATACAAGAGTAACATAATGACAAAGATGGTTGTATATACAAAATATATATTAGTTACATTTATTCAAAATACCATTTGACTACTAATGACAGTACAATATTAATTATCTATTAATGTTTTTTTATTGATTACCTAACAAATATTCATTCTAATTTACTTATCACAAGTCATTAATAAATATTTACATGAAATATATGTATGATTAATTTTGATAGTTAAATTTTGACTTTAAACTATTTTTTTATAGATTGTTATAAACACATAGAATCATGAATTAATGAACATTAATTTCTCATTTTGCAAGACTTATTCTCTAAAATAATTACATCAAATACTTTCATGAAGAACTAATTTACAAACAAAGCACAACCACAGCTATTTTTTAGGCTTAGGGAGTTTAAATTGCACATTTGGGTGCCTTAAAGAGCAAGAAAACAAAGTTGTATCTATATAGATTGCATACATTGTTTGTATGTGAATTAACTTACTAATCTAAATTCTGACTAGCTAAAGTAAAAGTAAATTCAAACATGAATTGTTTAAAACGCTAATTATAAAAAAACAATAATAATATTAAAATTATTATTAGGGATAAAATAAACTAATAAAATATATGAATGTACAGGTCTTCTCCTAGCAGGGTGGTGGGCGGCCGGTGGTTGCGTCAAGTACCTAAAGCAAGCCATAGTCGCCGAAGCAGACGCAACGCTACGTCACCCTCATCACGCACGAGCCGCCACTCTTCAGGTCGCACCTTTGAAACAGAGCAACGGGCACAAGTTGAGCTTCGCAGGAGCTCACGTTTCGCCAACACATTCCCTCGTTCTGACTATTCCCTCTCCGAGCGGTGGTCATACGGAACCGACGTGTACGAAACTCGCTACGATACTACTCACTTTAAACACGGAGATACGCCCAAACCCCCAACCAATCAGGCCAAGCGGAGTCTGACTTCGTCGCATGACAGAAAAAAACGTAAAAGCCATAATACAACGAATAGCTCTACCACAGACGATTGCGTTGCATATTGCACGCGCTCACGGACTGCTCTTAGATCTAGTGAGAGTGTTTGTGAGCAGACACCGAAAAACGTAAAAGCTATTTCACTACCGCGAGTCTCTTCCAATCAAGGCGCCACAGAAACTCCAGCACAACTTCCAGACAGTCAGAAAGAAAGTGGCTTGCTGCCTTTGGACGAGAGGGACTTTGCATATTCCCCTTTCAGTTCCTCGACTATAACAGATTTACTCGATTCAGATTACTCTGTCTACAGTCCTACGACTAGCCGTAGGAAAGGCAAGAAAAGGAAACGTTCAACTCATCGATCCTTGTCACACAAAAAGAGTAATTGCTTCATTGATATCGAAGATTGCAGAAAGAAATTTAAAATAGATTCGCATAAGAGTGTTCCAGAAACGAAACCCTACGCAATAGTAAACCTTACTCCCAACAACGACAGTGACCAAGCCGGAGCTTCGTCCGCACCGGCTTGCACATACCGACTACGAAACAGACACAACCGTGACCTCGGACCACCCACCTCAACGGTTATCAGCGATAGCGCAGGTAACGACTCAAACTCATGTATATGACAAAACAAATAGAAACATCACTATATGATATATTAATTTCCATATTTTCTTGAATCCTTGGCGTAGTGTATTACGATTCCAGTCGATAATGGGTGATTGTTTAGTCTATACCTCTTCGTTTCGTATAATGCAGCTTATCAGCTGGTCTTATCACATATCAAGTGCAGCCATTCATAGCAGATAACCGTAGTTATATTTGTGTTATTACAGCGAGCACTTCGACGAGCGAGGTGGTTCACACACCGACGGCGGCTGAGCGTAAAAGCTTCCAAGATTACCGCTGTAGGACCAACACTCCACCGCCACACAGGGATTTACAAGGTAATAATAAAATTTTACATATTAAGGGCCAGTTTCACCACTGTCTGATAAAGTCCGGGACAGGCTTATCTGCCAGACAAGCTATAATTTTTGGTTTCACAGGTCCCAAATAGCAATATCTAGTAGATACACATTTCACAAATATATTTCCTTTTAACATACATATTTCTAATTTAAAAATGTAACAAATCGTATTAACAGTAAATTAACTATTATAGTTCATTAATGAGTACATTGTTCTTAAAAATATAAGAAATATTTATTTCGTTTTTTTATCCTCTGTCTGTAAGATAGTATTAATTATTAGATAACCATCTGATACTTTATTCGTAATCGGTGGAACTGGCTCTTAATATTAAAAAACAATAATGTGACTGTAAACGCGACAGTTTTGTGGGTCCAATTCCCACTTAATGAAAATATTTAATACTTTCATTTCTTTCATCTGGGGTCGAAGCAAATCTCAATGCCTGTAGAATTCGGTGTACTGTTGTAAGCGGCGTGTAACACTACTAGAAATAAAAATTAATCATACATTTACCTTACATTTTACTTAAGCTTTTCTATTTATTACAATAATTGCAAAATACAATAACTATGTATATATTTACAGAAGCGAGTTCATCTAAAGGACACAGTTCTGACAGCAAACTACTAATAGTACCTCGCGATCTCCCGTATTTACGTCAAACTAACGCTCGAAGGGTATGTTTTTAATATATACTTTTTTTTTCGATTTCTAATCATCAACATAACTAAACTAACATATTAACATGATATTAATATTTCACTAATGACTTATTGACGATTGCTTCTTCATTTATACTGCTTAGAAAACATTTATTTACATAATAATCTTTGAACATAGCGGGATCTTTATTTATGATATACTGAAATATATTGAAGTTTAGATATATGTACATTAAGTCTTTTTTTTTATTATTGGGGGGACTCTGGGTTTCTGTTTATATTATATTTTATACAAAGAATAGCCTTAGATTTCGCTTACAAGCACACATTGTCACTAAAATAGCTATAAAGTATCTTAATACTCTATTTCACCCGATAAGACAATAGAAAATATAGTTTATTCTCACGTACAATTTGCTATATTTTATATTCATTTTGTGTGTTTTTTAAGAGTATCGCTGCTGCAACGGGTGCGACCCTGGGTGCTTGCTTGACGAGGGGGGCCAGTACTTCGCAACGTCAGAGACAGGAAACTGCCTCTAAAAGACAGGTGTTTAACATTTTATGTTTATTACGTGAATTTAAATAATTACTATTACTATCGATTATTTTATAATGATGTGTTTAATTCATTATATGCAATTTTACTTAATGAGTACCACAATGATCGTTTTGTTATAGATTACATAATATAATAAAATAATTTTTTTTATATAAATATTTCAGCAAACGATATTAGATTGAACGATTTGTAAAAAAACTTTTGTCTCATCAAAAGTAATTTCGTTAGAAATTGCTTATTTTAGTGTAATATTAGTAAAGCTGGTATTTCTCTATTGATACATGCTTTAAACGTAATCGTTTAATGAAGCGTGAAAAAGGTATTGCATCAGAGCAAAAATATGAAAATATGAATCTTCACATTTCCTGGAGTGGGAATCGAATCGACAACCAGTAGTGTTTACAGCTAGCATACGCCCGTACCATCGGCCACTGGCCTCGCTTGTTATTAAAATAGGTTAGAAATAGTTCGACGTTGGTTACAATTATCAACAAAAATCGATTTTAAGATTAATTAAACAATAATAAATGAATAAGAATATTGAATTGACGCGCAGAATATGTGATAATTGAATGAATGTGTTGAATATTGTGTGATAGTCGAGCGGCGGCGAGGAGGCGGGTAGGAGCGCGGGCGGCGGGCGGCGGGCGCGCGCGCGCGACATGCCGCAGCCGCACACGCCCTCTACACGACGCGACAAACGAGGTATAATTATGCTATTCTGGTGTTTATATCATTGTAACTACCTGCGACTTTTCATAAGAGCTCAAATTAAAAATATATCACATTGCTTCTTAAACTCTGACAATTTAAAGTAGTAGTTTCGGAGATTAGCGCATTCAATCAAACATTTCAACATTATAATATGGCTTAATTTTTATACTTGTACGATTTTTTTTCTTTAATTAAAAACTAACTCTTTTTCCACTAATTTTTAATAACGAAACACAAATCTCTTTAATTACATTGGGTAGTTCTGGTTTCCCAAATAAGGTGTGTTCGTAATGAAACGTAAATAGCTTTACATTTATTTCATAATATCAATAACATTAAGTATTATTAACATACTGATATACTACCGTGTATTTGGACAGCAGGTAAAAGCAGCCTGGGTTCGTGCGCCAGTACCGGTGGCGCGTCCAGCAGGGCCCATCCCCAGCCTTTAACCACGGTATGTGTCAATTATGCTAATTAGAAGTATTCGACAAAAGTAACTATTATCCACTGATTTTGGTAATACTAAAAATACTGATTTAACCGAAAACGTTGCTGTCATTTATAAATAATTAAATTGCCACCTCCCTAATTTCTATAAAGTCAAATGTACTTAATGAGCAATTTGCATTATTATACATGTAATAAGTATTACCTTTAATATATATATTTATATTTATATTACCTTTAATATATTATTTTATATATATATTTCTCTTAGTTTTATGCTATGTCCCCAGCATCTTGCAGGGTAAGTATACTCCGTCACTCACTTTCGCCGCATTCTCGATACTTTGCGTGTAAAGCGGAAATCAATACCACGTTTGTCGTGTTGCCAGAGCAAAGCAATGAAAATATTAAATAAATTATTACCCTGTCACGACGGACACAGGTCACGACGGACTCTGAAAACATAATTATAATAAATTATAAATAATTTTATAGGGTGCCGTCCCATCTACATCGTCCACACCGCCGGTCACAGCTTCTGCCGCTTCCATGCCTGACAACGCTTCTAACGATGCGAAGCCCAAGGTGAAAGGTAATATTTTACATATATATTTACATTAACACTTTTTTTTGCTTATTGCGATATGTAATCGTGTAAAGTAATTTGACTGAAACCAGCTAAAAACTTCAAATACGATGTCTAAATAAGCGTCGTAATACCGTTATCTTCACATAATTTCGTATTTTGTGAAAATTAAAGCCATTTAGCTCAGTTCATGATAAACCGCCGCGTGAATTGCAATGAAATACGTTCCATTCTTAACACTATATAATCTCTGCTTACCATGCTGTGTGCGGAATATATCGTGAAGCTGATATAAAAATTTATAAAAACAATCCCAAATTAGCGGAGGAGTGCGGTGCGGGCGTGGGCGGCAGCGCGGGCGCGGGCGCGGCGGGCGTCGCAGGGGCCTCCGCCGCCGCCGCCGCCGAGGAGTCCTCCTCCGAGGAGGGCGAGGTGGGCCGTTTGCAGGCGCTGCTGGAGGCGCGCGGACTACCTCCGCACCTCTTGGGCGCCCTCGGACCCCGTATGCAGCACTTGTTGCATAGAACTGTTACTGCTAATTCTGGTTGGTGATGTTTTATTATTTTAGGCGTACAATTTAGTTAGTTCTCAATTGTCATTGGTTTTATATATTGTATTAATAATTTATTAGCACTACCGAACCAATTGTGATGCAATGGAATAATGTCTGATTTTATACATGGCGGACCCATGTACAGCTATGTGATTGCTTTGAATTTTTTTATTTCTCTTTGGTGAGACAAAACAGGAGGTTGACTTTCGACAGTCAATAAGCCAAGCCATAGCATCTGGTGCTCTCTGCCTGTACTTCTAAGAAAGTTCTAGTAATTACAACAACTAAAAAACTTACTTTGTGCATTCACAGCCGCAACAAAAGCAGCACAGTTGCTCGCCGGTCTACAAGCCACAGGCGACGAGGGTCAGCAGCTGCAGGCGGTGATCGAGATGTGCCAGCTCCTTGTCATGGGCAATGAGGACACGCTTGCGGGATTCCCCGTACGCCAGGTGGTGCCAGCTCTCGTCAATTTACTTGGAGCTGAACATAACTTTGATATGGTAATATATATTTTTAAAGTAATGTGTATATTTTTATGTTTCATGTGTTTACATCAGTATATGTTTACATTAATATTCTCGCTTTGATAGGAAGACAAAGCACGGTAGATTGGGAATTGGGTGATAAGTTTAAAACAAAGTATACAGAGAATATATTAACGATATTTTTTAATTCCAGATGAACCACGCATGTCGAGCTCTCACATACATGCTTGAGGCCTTGCCTCGTAGTAGCGGTGCCGTGGCCTTGGCAGTACCCGCTTTCCTCGACAAGCTGCAAGCCATTACTTGCATGGACGTGGCGGAGCAGAGCCTCACAGCCCTTGATATGTTATCCCGCAGACACTCCAAAGCTATATTGCAAGCGGTTAGTTTTTTTTGTTTAATTTGTATATTTGTGCTATATAGACATACTATTTGAGGCTGCCGTGGCACAGTGGCAGAAGCGAGTGATTTAACGCGATGGGTCTGGGTTTGATTCCCTCTAGGGGAATAATTGATTAACTATTAATATTTGCATTTCTTCACTCTAAAAGAGTGGTGTTAAATTCCACCATACAATACGCAATGTTCTGAAATTCGGGAGAAAATGGAAAACAATGTAAGACTGTAAGTTATTGCCATTAAAGTTATATTATTTTATTTACTGTGTGCGATTCATATTTTTACGTTTAACTTACATAAAAAAATATTAATCTGTGTAGTATATTTTTTATAAATCATTCAATAATATTATTAACAGAGAGGCGTCTCCGCTTGTTTGACTTATTTGGACTTTTTCTCCATCAACGCTCAACGGGCAGCATTATCAATCACAGCCAACTGCTGTCAAAACCTAACCCAAGATGAATTCCATCTCGTCAGGGACTCTTTGCAACTGCTTGCTAACAGGTCAGTTTACTAAAATGCTATTAGGAAAGTAAAGGAATGTGTGTATATATATATATATATGTTTTCGTATTATGTGGCTTGGATGTAATAAATGCAGACGCGGTCGTGTCAAATTTGACTATATTTAATTTATTTTCATTTGTCTATAAGAAAATGGATGAAGTACGAAGAATTGAGAGCTTCACTACTAGATGAAAGAAGAGGATGCATAATAAAAATAATCGTAACATTGAATATAATTTCAGATTAACAATACAAGACAAGAAATCTGTAGAGTGCGTGTGCCTCGCATTCTCCCGCCTTGTAGATAGCTTCCAGCACGACCCTTCACGACTGCAGGAGATTGCTACGCCCGAGCTACTTACTAATTTACAACAACTGGTAACTTTAAATATATCAAAAATAAATTATATAATAATTTAAATGTCAATTATAACATACGATCATCTTATATTTTACTTAAACAATTCTCATGTTATAAATGTAGTTTGTAGTTGGTTACAAAATTGCATTAATTGCAATAATTAAATGTATGAAACCAAGGGCCATATGTAATACTAGTGACCACATACGTGTATTTGGTACCATATATTAGTGTTAAATTTAATCTAAAATCTTTTTAACAATTTCTAAGTGAGCTAAAATATTTTATTAACAAAATCTAATCTGCTTCACTGCATAACTGGCGGAACTTAACGCCGCGCTTTTGCCTCGACTCTAGAACGAAGGAATGGAAACATAAATTTAAATAAATATTTCCTAGGGTGTGGATCAAACCACAACCTGTCGCGTTTACCGTCACACTTTACGCCCCTGCGCAACAACACGCCTCTTAGCATTGAAAATAATTAAATTATATAAGTACTGATAATTAATTTCAACATTTATTTAAAAAAACTAATTTCTGGGATATATGAGATATGTTCCTTCTAAAAAATTGTTAAATTTACAAATAAATTTACAAACATATTGTATCGATTATTTAGAAGCGTCGGTCAACCGCACTATCGCTTATCCTCTCGTTACCTCTTCTCTCGCCTCACGTTCGTGCACTATTGCTCGTATGAATAATGAAAAAAACAATAGACGAGATTCTTTTTTGAAAATTTGTATGTTTTGTTGAATGACTTTGTTTAATATCTATTGTCTTTAATATAGTTACATATGCAAATATAGTGTTCAATTGTTTATGTTGGTTGAGATATTGTCTGATTGATCATCCAAAAAAACCAATTTTCCGTTCACCCATGTCCGTAAATTAGTTCCTATAATCGAAGGTCTTCGTCTTGTATAAATAAAAAGTGTTCTTTTCAGCTGGTAGTTCAACCACCGCTCATCTCGGGCAGCACGTTCATTACAGTGCTGCGTTTGCTGTGGGTGATGTGCGGCGCATGCCCGCAGCTCGCGCTCGCGCTGCATCAGCGCTCCATTGCTGACACGCTGCTGTGTTTGCTGACTGGTTCTACGCTGCATCAGGAGGTCGTTTTTATTCTATTTTTTATACTGTCGTGGCGCAGCGGCACAAGGCTTTGATCGTTATGCGACGGTTGTGGGTTCGATCCCCACTCGGGAAGTGAAATATTTATTTACGTTTGTATTTCCATTTCTTTGCTCTGGTGTCGAGGCAAAACGCGGCGTTGAGTTCTGCTACGCAACACGCAATGCCTCCAGAATTCGGCAGAAAGTGAGGAAAGGAGTGTCTTAATACTAGGTTCCCTCTGTCTACCCTGATTTATTTATTTAAGCTGATTTATTTATTTATCTTTAATTACATATTTCTTCTATATAGCAGTAGTAGTTGAAATAAACTAAAATAGATCATGATAATGTGCGATTATTTATTTTTATAATATAATATAAAAAATATATACATTATATTCATCATTCTGTGTACAGCAAGTGGAATTGATTCCACGACCACCGCAGGAGCTATACGACATAACGTGTCTCATAGGCGAGTTGATGCCTCGTCTACCTACTGATGGTATCTTTGCTGTGGACGCCCATCTCGACCGGCCCTGGTCCGCGCCCACTGACCGCTCCGCGCAGTGGCAGTGGAGAGACGACAGAGGTAACTTAGGTTTAAGAAAAACATGTGAAATTCTGAATTTTTTTCATCCATGTTAGACTTTTGTAAGCATTTTTGAATCGTCGAATGAATATAAGGTATATCATCAATTCGGAAGGTAGTTCTATTGAGCCAGAGCTAGAAAAAAAACGATACTTACTTCTTCTATCTTCTTGAATTTGTACATTAAACAAAAATATTTTTTTTAATACGATAATATGAATATTGGTGGGATGAGCGTTAAGAGATGACAGTGTAGGCGTGGGCGTGGTTCACATAATGGTCCGTACCGCACGTTGTAGGCATATGGAGGTCATACTCATGGGGCGAATGTCGTGCGCTAGAGGCGGGCGCGGCGGCGGGCGAGGAGGAGGTGTGCCTGAGCGCGCTGGGCCGCTCCTACACCGTGGACCTGACGGCCATGCAGCAGCTCAACGACCACACGGGCACGGCGCGCCCAGTGCAGCGCGTGGCGCCCGCGCCCGGGCCCGCTGACGCCGCCAGCGCCGCGCAACAACCCGGTGAGCCTTTAAAATCTAAAATATTCGAGTTCTGTAAACTCTAAAATATTACTGTTACAAAAAGAAGTTTTTTCGATTTATTTTATATTTATATAAATAGCATAGCTTTATTATTGTCTATTTGTTTTCGTATATCAGCAGATTCTTTATAAAATCCTAACAATGTTTAGTCTACACTGAAAATATTTACTGACAAAAATATTTTTTCAAAGGCTGCTAAAAGTCTCTAAAATATATTTTTAGCGGCAACCTTATGTTTTTGAAGTTATTCTTTACCTTTCAAGAATCGTCATACCAGGCAAAAAAATCACTAAAGTGGCCCACTACGGCTTTGTTAATTTAGTTTAATTTTTTTCTGATATTTTTTAAATATTTCGAGAATAAGTTTGTACTTGCTTCTCAAAAATCTTAAGAATGACTTAATGACTGTTAAATATTGGTATAGTTACATAAGAATTAAATTGTTTTAATGTATTTTTAGTATTTTTTTTTCAGAGATTGATATTTTAGCAAAATTTAATTACCAAAATATCTAAAACGTAACAAAATCTTTATAAATAATTAAAAATGTGTAATTATGTGTAAGTAACATATAATTATTTCAGACCCACGCATCGCCATGGTGCGTTGTAACCCGTCACTGGTGCGCGCGCTGCTCGGCGTGCTGCACGAGGTGTACTGGAGCTCGGCGGGGCCAGCGCTGCGTGCGCAGGCCCTCAAGGCCATACTGCGCGCCGTGTACTACGCTGATGCTACTCTACTACGACAAGTTTTGAAGACTCAGGTCACTTTTATATTAGTTAATTGATAATGATTTGAATGATTTCCTAACAATTTCAATGATTTCTTAGTCATTTCATCTTTAAACTGTCTGTGATATTTTTTTTTATGACATGAGTTATATATAATAGAAGTTATCTAAATAAAAAAATATAATTTCTAGGTAATATCATCCCACATCGCTGGTATGATGGCATCCAGTGATCTACGCATAGTGGTTGGATCGCTCCAACTAGCAGAGATATTGATGCAGCGTCTCCCTGAGGAAATGGGTATACAATTCCGTCGCGAGGGCGTGCTGCATCAGGTGGCTCAGCTCGCTGACCGTGCACCTGGTGTGCCTACTCCTAGACAGGCTAAGTTAAAAGTAAGTAAGATAAATTGTTATAGTTTATTGATATAGTTGTGTAGATGTATTTATAAGCTTTACGTTTTATTTCTATCCCGCTTAGCACATTAGACAGCAATAACCTAGTGTTAACATTTTGCTCTCTGTTTTCCACCTTTGAGGCTTTGTGGTTGGGAAAATTAATGAATAGACATCGAAACCACGTGTATATCTAGACTCATGACGTTTACAGCCAGATGCTATCTCGTTGCGCCATAATGGCCTGTATGTAGATTTTAAATAAATATATTTTTTTTATTTTTACGCATACGTTTAATAGAGCTTGCAGAGGTTTAAGTTCTTTACTTTATAAAATGAAAATATATAAAATAAATACATTATATTTAAAATATTTTTAGAAAGAGTTTTATATAAAAAAATGTATATACGTATATATATTATACTACTCCACACAAAGTCGTATTGTTCTTAATTGTTTATTTAATTTATATATAGTAGGAATGAGTTCGATATATCAAAACGTAACTTTCTTCTTTCTTTTCTTTTTTCCCTTTTCCTTATTTTATTTTTTTTAACATATATTATTATCGTACATTACATTATAGCTGTCTTATATATAATTATTTTATACATGTACAAGTGTGGAATCTTAGACTTGGGCTGGCTTATGCAGGACGCCTTCCTTAAATTTTTGGATCAATGCCCTTATCACCCTATCGTCTCTTTGTGACATTGCCCCTTTTAGGTTCGCCTCCACCACCTCCGTAAATCGCTCGGCTGATGAAGTTGCCTATTGCGTCACCGCCATCGTCAGAGTAATAGACACAGGTGTTGATGTGTCTCGTCACTGCGACGACTGCGTTAGAAACGCTCTCATGTACTCGGATCCGTGCGCGTCCGGTTCGGACGATGACGACGTCTGCGAAGGTCTGCCCCTGGGCCTCACGGATAGTCATGACTCGCGCACCTGTTCCAGCTCCATATCCCTGGTCTTTCAGCTGCCTCTTCTCCTCCTGCGTGTGGACCAGATATAGGGTGCCGTCATTACAGTGTGGTATTCGCGCGTCGGTGTATCCGAGAACCTTTAGGGAGTGGACAATGGGGCTTGCGGAGTAAATGCTGTTATATACTCCGGCGAGGGCATAGGCGACGTCCATTGGGCTCCGGTGTGTGCAAGGCAACTCGCATGTGATGTTGGTTGTCAAGCTAGGCCTGCAGTACCTTAGTTCGAATAGATTTTGTCTGTCGATGTAAGGCAGCTGATTGATATCTCCGATGAGTGTGACCTCGTTCGCTCCTGACAGTCTGGCCGCCATAACAATGGCCCCGAAGTGGTTCATGAGGGCTTCGTCCACCGTTAGCCGGCTTATAACTATTCCCTCATGAAAACCGTTGACTAAGATCGAGGCCATTGTTCGCACTCTCTTTGTCGCTTTCGTACCAAGGCGGTGCGCCAGCTTCTCTCTTAGATTTAAAACCGATATGTTAAGGAAAACATACCGTATCGATATATGTTTTTAGAAAACCGTTTGACACGTCGTCGTTACGTTTTTAGTACAGAAACTTAAAACTCAACATAGCTGTGATCTGACCAAAAACGTAATAACGCAAAATTCTGAAACGTAAATGGTTTTATATCGAAACTAACTTCCTCTCTTTCTAAGTAATGTATTCCGAACGGAAATGAGATAAGGCTAATATCTAGTAATCTGATATTCGCTACCTCTCTTTCTATCGGTATATTCTTATCGGGTGTAAAAGAAATGGAGCGAATATCCGATAGCTAACTAACTAGCAGATTCCTGTTTTGGCGGTTTTCTTAGTTAGTTACTATTTCTTCGTTATGAAATCGAACTTCTAAATAAATGAATAAGGTAGAAATTTGGATTTAAAATATGATTTTGTATTTTAACATTATTTGAATTTAATTACTAAATATTGTTTTTTTAACTTATGTTTATAGTTTATAAAGCATTTTTTATGTAATACTAATTAAATATATTTATTATTATATTATAATTTTATACTTATGATTGCGCTTATTGACAAGTCGAAAAATAAAAATAAAAAACGATATCTGAAAGCCGTTTTTGATATCGATACGAAAACCATATATCGATTTCATAACCGTTAGCGGAAAAAAAAACGATAACGCCCATCTCTAATATATAATAAATTATACTTATTTTTAGTCTCCCATTGGAGCAAGTGTACGTGGCAGTGGCGGGTCCTCTCCTCCCGCTTCCACATCAGCCTCGTCGTTGGATCATCACAGATTGTCGCTCACGTTCTCCGCGTCAGGATCCTTCATAGCTAGTACTAATGAACGGAACTTACGGAACTGTAAGTGCCATTAGTTTAATGTTGGATATAATAAGGAGTACTTTGATTACTATTTATATACAGTTTTCTTTTTGATTTCATTATTTTTATTCAACAAAAATCTTTTAATTAATGTACGAAATATGCGCAATAAATCATAGTTAAGTTATTTGCTTCTATCAACTCGAATAAAGTTAGATTTTAATTATAAATAAATACATAATTTTCTTCAGTTGCACCAAGTGACAGTGGTAGCTCAGAGGCTGGTCCAGCAGCTTCAAGTTCCAGCCACCAACAAGGGTCTACTACAGTTCATAGGTAATTTTACACTTAAATTTAAAATGATATGCACTGGTATGCATATCTAGGTATGTATGCTTATCTATATATATGGAATTATCTGGATAATTCCATCGGCGTGAAGTTTATAAGAGGCACTCAAAAGTTAAGATATTTTTCATGGCTTATGTAAAAAATACATTTCTACGTAATATTTTTTTTCACAAAATGACAACATACTACTTGAATTAATGGATACTCCATATAATATTGATATGTATCACTTTGCTTAATTAATTAACCATTTGATGCAGGTCCAGCAGTCCCCTCCAGCTGGCGGAGATGCTAAAGCGCAAGCGCGCCGTAAAGCGCTCGGGCGGCGTGAGGCAGCAGCGTGGGCGCCGCGACGACGCGCCGCACGCGCACTCTGCGCCCGCCCCCGCACCCGCGCCCGCCTCCTCTGCCAACGCCGTCACTGCGCACTGTTAGGAATAATCAATTATTATTCCTTATTGTATACGTGTATATCATACACACAAATAATGTGTCAATTATTTTTGTGTGTAGTTTCTAAATATATTTTAATAAACACAAAAATGTTACAAATTTAGGTCTGCTGACCTGTTTTGGTGCAATTAATATTTTATTAGATTTCATGAATACTTATTGTGTGTGTATTGTCTTATTTATTTCGATTGTAATAATATATTAGATTCAAAACTTATCGAGGCCAGTCGTGGCGCAGGAGCACAAAGTGTTACTGTAAACGTGTCTGAATGTTTGTTCGATCCTCACTCGAGGAAATTAAATATATACTGAAATTTATATTTCCATTTCTTCTCTCTGTTAAACCGCAGGCTTGAGTTCAGAGTTCATAACAGTATATAACGCTAGAGTATAAAACGGACAGCGATAAGTGACCGTTAGTAGCTTCCACAGTGGTGTCGGCGGCGCGGTCCGGCGCTCGCGCGGGCGCGTCCAAGACGTCGTCGTTCCTGTCGTCTCTCAACCCGTCGCGCTGGGGCCGCGCGCCTCACGCGCACAAGGACGCCGCGCTCCTGGCCGCCCCGCACGCCGCCAACCTGACTGTGCAGAACAAGTAAGTATACATCGTTGATTTGGACAGAAAACATCATAAAATCTATTTTTTTCAAAAAAAAATTATATTGATATATAACTTTTAAAATATTTTTTTACTTTATTATTTTTTTAGTTTAAACAAGAGACGCGCGCAGCTTCGCCTGTATATTTGCACCCTTAGGGGTGAAATCTAATAAACCATGAAACACGTGTTCAATGAAATACTTTTAAAAGTCCGAATTTCAAATTTTATAATAATCGGTGCCAATTTAAAGATTTTTCCATATAAACTTTCAACCCCTATTTCACCCTTGGAGGGTTATAAAACCCTGTTATAAAAGTGGGCTTTATTAGTTCGACCTATTGTAAATAATAGAGTAAAATTAAGGTTAAGTTAACGACGGGCGTTATTTTATATAGTATTTTTAAAGCAAATAAAAATGTTGATTGTAGACTTTGAGCAGTTAACCGACATTATTATTATGTAAACATGTATTGTGCAAATTTTAATGAAATTTGTTTTATTTAGCAACACGATTCTACAAGGTAAATGCGACCAATGTTTATATCGAAATACTAACTTCACTTATCCATATTAGGGAGAAAGTTCGCGAGTGGGTGTCGTGGCGCGCAGCGCGGCTGCAGCGCGAGTGGGGCGCTCTGGGAGGCGGCGCGGGCGCGCTGGAGCAGCTGGCGGCGTTGGCGGCCGCGCTGCCAACACGCGCCTTCACGCAGCAACGTGTTGCGCTCACTCATTTGCGGGATACGCTGCTCAACCACGATGTGTCGCCTTTTGAGGTTTCTGCACTCTTAAGTACAAATTCGTGGTGTTATATAAGAAAACTTTAAAATAACTTAAATTTCTTGTTATTTAATTTATTATTATTAATGATATTGTCGTTGTTACATATTATTTTAATATAATAAGAAAAAAATCTATTACATTGACGTGAATTAAGCGACTAAGAATTTAGACGAAATTTATTTAAAATTTAGTCTTAACGTAAACGTTTAATGTTAATATTATAATAATGTATTATAATATTTATAAAACTGTAAAGTAAATAAATTTTGAGGGAAAATAAATATTACACAGATCTTTTTTGATATTTTTAGTTCGTTTTAAGGGAAGGATGAGACTGACATTTTTGTATTTTAATTACTTAAAACTCCCTAAATAAAAATATATAAAAAATAGATCTTCTAGTATATTTTATTCTATAATTGACATTAATTTTATATTATTTGTAGGTGAATCACTCCGGCGTACTTGGCGCGCTGCTACAGTTCCTGACGGGCGAACAGGAGGCCGAGCGTGACGAGGCTGAGCGCGACGAGAGCGAGAGGAACTCGCCCGACCAGCTAGCCGCCTGTGAAGAGCGCCTTAGGCTCTTCCTTCATGTCTTTGCTGACATGTCACTTGACGCTGAGTAAGTAATGTCAACTTCATACCAAAATAGTTAATTATCTACTTGAATAACTGTTATTTTAATTTAAACTGTGGTTTTCATTTTTTTAGTTATAATTTATAAGTAGTTGTCATTCTTTTTCTATTAGTGCGTTCAGGTGGTCTGTATATCTAAATGACATATATAAGTTAAGTAACTAAGTAGATTCTTTTCTTTTATAATCAATAGTGACGTGGACTGGGGCGAGAAAGCCCTGCTAATAAATGACGGCGCGGGCGCGCTCACGGCGCTAGTGAGCAAGGTGAACGCGTGCGTGTCCCACTTGGAACAGTTCCCGGTGCGCGTGCACGACATGCCCGCGCGCCCCGCCACATCGGCCCTCAAGTTCTTTAATACGCATCAGCTTATGGTAAATCTTTTATATTCGTAGAGTTGTAAATATAAATAAAACAAATTGTATATTTAAGTTTAAATATTTTAATGTGGTGTAGTTTGATAATATACCATTTTTCTTTGTTTTTCACTTTACGATTTATCCCGTTCGTTCAAGACTTATTAATATTGCATATTGAATGGTGGAACTTAACGTTGAACTTTGTCTTACCAGAGAAGGGGTCTGAAATTAATTCATTGACCTGAATTGAAAATACATTCAATAACTAAGCAATATAAGCTTAAAATGTATTTAGTTAACTTAAGCTTAAAATGTTGTTATGTAGTGTATATTATTATTTATTTTATATTCATAATAGAACTTTTTATGTATGTAAAGATTTTTTATGCACTGAAATTTTAACATACTCTTTCGGCATCAATAAAGCATATACTAACATTATATATTTATTGTTTCAGTGTGATCTCAAACGTCATCCGACTTGCACCAACTTAAAACAATGGAAAGGTGGTGTCGTCCGGATAGACCCCTTAGCATTAGTACAAGCCATTGAGCGGTAAGAATGATTAAAAATTTACAGCACGTTAATAGTTATTGAACAAAACTTTTTCTATAATAATATTCAAGTATAAACCTTTATACAGTTAAAATTTTACTAAGATCGTCTTAAGTATAATTTTTATTTTGTTAATTTAACAATCAATAAATAAATTTTTATATTAAATAATAATAGCATACATCTACATAACAATACCATACCTTCGCCTGCGTACGGGGATTCTCGTCGCCCGCTAGATTGTTTTGCGAGGAAGTAAAATGGAACGCTTATTTTTTTTATTCTTTAGGAATTACAAGAATCCTCCTTTAGTGCTTTTCTCCTATAAATAGAAGAGTCCCAAACTACATATATGCCAAATGTCAAAAGTCGTAGTAGCTTCGTATTTGCGTTAAACGAAAAAGTTTTATATACTTATTGATCATGAAGCTGAAAAACGGAAGTACACTTATTAAAAAATATATGAATAACAGTTATCTAGCAACACGAGGATATGCACGTCGCGCCGGCGCACAGTCGGACGACGAGCCCGCCTCCGACGACGACGTGGACGACACGCTCGCCACGCCCGCACATCACTCTACCGAGTTAGTTATTATTACTGTACCTAAATATGTTATGTTACAAGTTAAAAGAAATAAGCATATTATAATTAGTATGGGTCCGTCGAGGCTTAATGGTACAGCGCCTGTTGGTGGCTCAACGGTTGTGGGTTCTATATACACTGCAGAATAAACTATTCTCTGCGTCTCGCCATCTTTGAGACATTGCGTTTAGACTTCGGCCAGTCAACAACCAGTCAACGAGATATAGCTAAAAAATACATACGTATATACAATTTAGTCACGAAAATGTAAAAATAAGTTGGAACATTTTTAATTTTGAGTTTATGTCATAAGATCTTTTATTCCAGCTCTGACCATAAATTAGAATTCCTGATTGGCGACATGGTTTTACCTTACAATATGACAGTTTACCAAGCTGTGAGGCAATTTGGTGAGCAAACTGATGCGGACACCGATACTGAAACGCCTCTAGGTATTTATGGTTTGATTCAAATATTAATTAATTCTTTTTTTTTGGAACGACAATAGTTTGTGCAACGCAATACTTTATTAAGACATTAACACCAATAAGGAGTTAGTATTTTGGTCTATTTAAGGCAGTAAAATGGCCAATAAATTTGACCTTATTTTTACGTTAATTATTTTACAGCGAACGCTGGCATATGGGTCCAAACTCATACTATTTACTACCGAGCAGTGGAGGCGGGCGAGCCCGCGCGCTCCGACGCGACCTCCTCCCGCAAGGGCAAAGGACAGCCTACCAAGCTCTCCTCTCGGCGGAAACCTGATCTCCTGTGGAATGGTATGTTTCGATTTTGTATTTTTACTAAATTGTGACTCTAACTACGGCATCGTTATCCAATGAATTGACCTCTTACAGAAGGCATAGTCCCACAACGCGCGTCCCCGTTGGTGGTGATGCTGCGCGCGTCGCCGTGGGGTGGCGAGGCGGAGGACGCGTCGCTGCCGGCTCTAAGCTTGCTGCGCGCGTTGCACGCGCTCAGCCGCCACTGGCACACGCTGTACCGCGCCGCGTGCCTGCCCGACCACCGCCCGCTGGTGCCTAATTCGGAGTTTGTTAATGCTAAGGTAAATATATTGTTGAAGCTAAAATAATTATAAAATAACAGACTTTGTTCCAATGTGAAGCACCATTTTTTTTCTAAATAAATGAAAAGGAAGCACTAGTAAATATATATTGTTGGATGTTATTTTTATTCATATTTTATTTTTTATTTTTTTTAAAGAAGTATTATTCTTGTAGGTACATATTTTTACTACTTTTGTATACTTTTAATTATATCCATTTTGCAGCTTGCCGCCAAAGCTAATAGACAACTGCAAGATCCATTAGTCATAATGACAGGAAATCTGCCAACGTGGTTGAAAAAGATTGCCTACGCTTGGTGAGTTTATTACAGCATACATATTAAATAAATATATCTTCTATTGATACAACAGGTGAAATAATTTCTATATAACGATATTTTTGTTACTACGTGTAGTCCGTTCGTGTTCCCGTTCGAGTGTCGGCACCTGTTGTTCTACGTGGTGTCGTTCGACCGAGACCGCGCGCTGCAGCGGCTGCTGGAGGCGGGCGGGGAGCGCGCGGCCGCCGGAGCCGACGAGCGTGTAGCGCCGCGCCTTGACCGCCGCAAGCGCACCGTGCAGCGCCACTCTGTGCTTCGCCAGGCTGAGCACGTCATGCATGAGTTTGCGCACTCTAAGGTATGTTTCTCTTCTCTGCTTTTTTTTTCTTAAATTCATGTTTGGATGTTTTTTGGAACCTAGTATTAAGGCAGTCACAAATTTTGAGGCATTCCGTGTTGAGTTGTGACACTCAACATGGCCGTTTGTCTTATGAGAATGTGTATATCAAAATATGCAATTTATTCTTTCGAAATCAATTATTTTTATAATGATTTAATATTTTTAGGCCTTGCTTGAAATTCAATATGAGAATGAGGTGGGCACGGGACTCGGACCTACTTTGGAATTTTACGCTTTGGTATCTCAAGAGCTACAACGTGCTGATCTGGACCTGTGGCACGGTAGCGAAAATTTCAAGCAGAAACCTACTTTCGGTGGAGAGATAGTTAAAAGCCAACCACCAGTGGTCACGGATAGATCGGCCGAGGCCGCGGCCAGGCTAGCGTCTTCCGTGCGCGATGCTCTAAACCTCGATGAAGAACGGTCCCCGGAGCCGTCGGACCTGGAGAAGGAGACGTCGATACCCTCCCCCGCGCCCGATGCCACGTACGTCACATGGCCCTGCGGCTTGTTCCCGCAGGCCATCGGTCGCAACGCTCGCGCCTCACATCTTTCTAGGGTCAAGGCTAAATTCCGATTCCTTGGAAAATTTATGGCTAAAGCTGTGATGGACTCCAGGATGGTAATATTTTTTTACTAATTCATATTGAATTACATTTTATTACAATATTATATGTTTTTCCTTCTTAACAAATGCGTGCTTATAATTTTGAACGTGTGTTTGCTATGACAATACAATCAAAAGGTGTTGTCATCAATCGGCCGATGTTCTGTTTTTACCAAGACGATGAGATCTAGTAATTGAACCTAACCTTAATATCATAATACTGTAGGCAAAGGGGACCAATTTTGTCAACTACTAAACTATTATCAAGTCACTCCATTTTCCACTTTCTGTTCACTGACTTTGAAACATTGCCTGAACTCAACACTATATTCATCAGAATTGGAAAATAATAAATAACTCCCAAGTGTGGATTGAACTATTTATTGTGTCGGACGTCACAGCATTGATCTGCTCACTTTGAGTATATCAAAAAAATCTAATCAAATCAGCCTTACACTATATCACACTCAGCAGGATAGGCAGAGGGAACTTAGTATAAAGACGTTCCTAAAATTCCGCCGAATTTTAGAGGCATTGCGTGCTGAGTGGCGGAACTCAACGCCGAACTTTGCCTGGACACCAGAGGAAATATAAATGAAAATAAATATTTAATTTTCCCGAGTGGGAATTGAAACTAAAACTAGTCGCTTTTACAGTCACACTTTGCCCCTGCGCTATGACTGGCCTCTTATATACTTAAACCTCAATTAATTAAAACGTATATTCCCAGGTTGACATACCGTTGTCAGTAAGCATGTACCGCTGGGTGGTCAGCGAGCAGGCGTGGCTGGGGCTGAGCGACGTGCGGCACGTGGCGCCTGAGTTGTGGCGCTCGCTGTGCCGCCTGCGCCGCGTCGCCGACCGCGCTCAATCGCTCGCTGCCGATTCGCGCCACTCGCCCGACCAGCGCACTCAGATGGTGATTGCATATTTTTGAATAGTCTCACGGTTTTACATAGCAACTTTATAACTACAAAAATGTTGAACATATTTTGCCTATAGACTGATAGACTGACCGCGTTCCGGCTGCTATATTGCGTAGGATACCCTTAGACCATTTCATGGTTCTATTTGCATATCAGTGTAGGTTAAGACTCTTAGTATATACTGTCGAGGAAGCTATCTGAGTAAAGCTTATGTTTTTGTGTAAGACGAAATATATCCATATCTCATGAAATTTACCCTAAATGTATGCGATTTTGTGATAATTTTTAAGCTTGGAGTATGTTTATTGCACAAAATAATCATTTTTTTCGCTTCTGGCAACCCCGGAGCTAACAGCTGATTTTGACTGAGAATTTTATTTTTATTTAATTGAATTCAATTTGAAGCCCATTTGCACAATAATTGCTTAATTTAATTTAGTAATTAGTATTATTTACGTAATTATAATAGTTTTTATGTTTTAAATAGATTTTATTTAGAACTGTAAAGTGTTCTTTGTGTAAGTGACTGGTAGTGTGCCGGCACAAAATTTAGTTTTACTGTAAGTACGCGTTTTTATCATTGTTTTTAATTATTAGGTGCTATAGGAACCATATAACGTTGATTTAATTGTGGTTTACTTGCGTAAATTAGAAGTTGAAGCGTAGTTTTCCGTCGTGCATAAACTATCCGTTATTTGCATATAATTCAAATCCTTAACGTTACTTTTTCATTATTTGCATATCTTTTTAATTTTTATTCAAAATGATGACTCGCAGAGCACTATCTCGTCAGGAGGAGACCAAACTGCAACTGACTTTACAAGAATTAAAAAACCCTAAGTATTTGTGTGCCCAATTACAGTGTGAAAGACAAGATAATGAAATAGAACTTTTACAACTATTAGATAATAACACTAGGCTTAAGACAGAAATGACTGCTATACGCATAGAATTAACAACAATTGTAGAGGAACAGGATACTCTAAAAACTTTAGTAGATAAGTTTGACTGGTGCAGCGATGAATATGAGCAGGCCCTTATTAGGATACCTACCTTGGAGCAGGAGATGCGAGAGGCTCACACACTCATCACTCACCTACAGAAGGATGCTCCGAAAGCTACCGTGCTACATAATATTAGTTTATATAATGAGTTAGTTGAGAGTTCCCCACAGTTGGTTTCTCCTGACAGACATAGTCACTCAATTATTGATCTCACCAAGGATGACACATCATTATTCAATCTTAATAGTTAGTAAAACTTTATTTTTGACTCAAAGTAAATATTATTTTAGACATAGGTTTAAGAGACAGATAGCTTCTGTGCTATCCTATTATTTTGTCTTATCAGCCAAGAACTTGGCTACTACTTCAACTGCTTCTATTGAGCAGACTGACATTGCAATTCATTCTGACATTATACCTAATAATTTACAATCTGTTGACATTTCTCAACATTTAAATTAATTTCTCAGTCAACAGAGGTAGCAACAGAGGTAGATATTGTGTCCCTTTCTGTAGAATGTTCTATCGAATTAGCGTGTGTTCAACTAGAGCAATTCTTTGTTATATGTGTATACAGACATCCCTCCGCCAATTTAAAATTATTTTTAGAAGTAATGGATGAGCCCTTCAGCAAACTTACCAATTCGGGTAAGCCTTTGATAGTGTGTGGGGACTTTAATGTTAATATTTTGGATAGTTTAAGTCCCACCATTAATGTATTAAGTCTTTTTAAGTCACACAATTAACTTAATTTATTTATGGAGCCAACCAGTATAACCCCTACGACTACTACTTATATAGATAACATATTTACTGACATTATTGCATGCTACAAAAGCATTCTACAAAAGATTCTGACCACTCTGGTCCGCTAGTAGAATTCTATAGTAAGAAAAAACAGGAGGCTAAGAAAAAAAATGCTTTTGTACCTGTCACAGTTAGTCGTTTGGAACGCATGACAGTTAGTTTACTAACTAATTTACTAGTTTTAGATAAAACTTAACATTACAATTCTTTTTTTTACTCTTTTATTAATAAATTTCATTTAATATTTACTCTCAAAGAGATTACAGTTACTGATAGTTCTATCTTTGGTGAGTGGGCCACAGCAGGTATTTATAAGGGTAGGGAGACGCTGTATATGTTATATTATGAATATCTAAAATTTTCAAAAGAGTTTGCAAAATTGCAAAAATCTTTATTTATTAAAACAAAAATCAGAAATAGTAGTAATAAAATTGAAGCCACTTGGAAGGTTGTTAACAAACGATTTAGGTTCTTCCACCACTATTGCAGAATCGTTAATTAAAGATAATGTTCCCGAATTTTATAATGGTTTCGTTTTCCGTCATGTAAATTATTCAGACATTAGTGTAGCTTTCAAATCAATTAGTATGAAAGAGACAGCCGACTTGTGGGGTGTCTCAGTTAATATCATAAATTCTTTAATTGATGAATGATGAATTCCTGATTTGATGAAATATAGTAAAATAACTCCATTGTTTAAATCAGGTAGTACGCTGGACCCCACAAATTTCAGACCGATTTCAGTACTACCTACGTTTGGTAAAATTTTTGAAAAGCTGATGCTCAGTAAGCTTCTTACTTATTTTAATAATAGTAAATTACTACACACAGATCAATTTGGTTACACTTGTGGAAGGTCAACATCTGATGCTGGGGTCAAATTATTAGAAAGTGTATTCGGGGCTTTCTCTTGGAGTCACGTGATGCCTTTGGGGTGTTTTGTGACTTATCCAAAGTATTTGATTGTGTGCAGCATAAAACTCTTATCAGGAAGTTACACCACTATGGTATAAGAGGCATTGCTTTGGATCTTCTCACTTCTTACTTAAGTGATAGGATTCAAAAAATAAATGTCAACGGGTCACCTGTAGCATTGGGGGTGCCACAAGGCTCTATTCTGGGTCCGATTGTGTTCCTTTTGTACATTAATGACTTATGAGAGATATCTGTGAAATGGTATTGTTAGCAGATGATACATCTTTAGTTTTTAAGGTTAATAGACGGTAATTGGAAATTGACGATGTCAACAATGCTCTTTCTAGGATGTTACATTATACTGGTTTAGTGCCAATAACTTGCTTTTAAATCGTAGTAAAACTAAATGTATCAGGTTCTTTACTAAGAATGTGCAACAAGTAGAAACCAGGGTTTTGATGAACAATGAGGAACTTAAAGTAGTTAATGAAACTGTTTTCTTAGGTATAACATTAGATGCTAAGTTACAATGGGGTCCGCATATAGAAACTTTATCTGGTAGACTTAGTTCGGCAGCATATGCTGTCCGTAAGATTCGTCAACTGACCGATGTTGACACCGCGCGTTTAGTATACTTCAACTATTTTCATAGCATTATGTCTTACGGCCTATTACTTTAGCCAGTGCCGCTGACTTAGATATTATTTTTGTGCTCCAAAAACGGGCTGTCCGAGTAGTCTATAAAATGGGTCCACGGGAGTCACTAAGGAATAAATTCAAAGACGTTAACATCCTCACACTACACTCCCAATATATTTACGACAACTTAGTATATGTGCATAAAAATATTAATAAATTTAATAAAAACAGTGACCTCCATCAACATAATTTAAGAAATAAAAATAAGCTTGCTGTGCCCTTCTTTAGGCTCCATAAAGTGTCTCACTCATTCGTAGGTCAAAGTATACACTTTTATAACAAACTTCCAACCGCCGTGGTTAATTTATCACTGAACAAATTTAAAAAAGTGGTTAAGCACAGGTTCTGCCAAAAATCATGTTCTGTTAAAGATTATGTTCGCGATAAAGATGTTTGGAAAAGAGTTGCTTTATTTCTAAGTTAAAATTAAAAAATTGTAATTTGTAACAAATATTTGGAGTTAAAAAGAGTGGGAGAGCTCAACTATTTGAACGGGCTTTTTTCAAGTCAAAATTGCAAATATTTTTTGGTTATTTTGTTTTTCATTGTTTTTTACTTTTTTGACATGTCCAAGTAAATGTTAAGCATTTTTATGGAATAAAGGTACTTTGAATAACAATAACTATTTTGAATTCTTTCTATAGTAAATAATACTAACTTATAGAGCACTCACAACTTAACTCATAGTTTTAAGCTTTTTAATGGTGGTGATTATATTAAGTAAAATCAGAAATTACAAAATTTTCAACTTAGTCAACATTCATTCTATACAACAGAAAATAGAATGACAACACAAATAATACAATCAAACAACTTATTGTCAACAGATTAATGCTCTCGAGCTCGACGGATGTCCGATCGAGGAGTTGGGTCTGGATTTCATTTTGCCTGGCGACGGTTGCACCGAGCTGCGTAGGGGCGGCCGCGACCTGCCCGTCACCGCACACAACCTACACGAGTATATAGCTCTTGTCACACATTGGTTATTATACGAAGGTATTTTTTTTTCCTTAGAATATTTCTAACTATGGGCGGATTTACCCGCTTAAAACTTATTATAATCAAATTATATTAAATGTTAAATAACTTTCAAATTTATGTGTTATTCTGATATGTAAGTTTCTTCTAAATCTGTTCATTAGTCTTTGCTTGAAATTAAAGCAAACATCCATCCTCATAAACTTTCACATTTATAATATGTATTAGTTAATTTATTATTTTGATTATTTTTTAATCCTGTGTATTTGTTGCAGGCGTATCCAAGCAATTGGATGCATTTAAAGAGGGTTTTGAATCTGTATTCCCTTTGAATAATCTGAAAATATTTTACCCTGAAGAATTGGAACAAGTGTTTTGTGGAAGCCCGTCAGGTATGATTAACATATCAATTTTCCAAATTAAAATATAGCCTCATTCTTAATGTAGATAAAGATAATAACTTTATGAAATAAATAGGAGAAATTAACTTTATAAAATGGGGAAATAACTTTTAAAATTGTTCCAGTAACTTTCAGGTGATTCAGTACATAAAAAAAACTATCCTTTTTAGCTTTACACTGTATTCCATACACATCAGAGTAGAAAGAGGAGGGGAATCTAGTGTTAAGACATTCCATTCTTCATTTAACGCCGAATTTTAAAGGTATTGCGTTTTCAGTGGCGGATCTTAACCGTGCTTTGCCTCGATACCAAAGTGAAGTAATAAATGTTTCATTTCCTCAAGTGGGAATCGAACCCACGACCTTTTGCAATTACAGTCTCTGCGGTAAATAAAATAAACAAAATAGAGGAACTTTTACTTGAGAGAGAAACAAAAAGTAGCTCATATTTATATTGAAACTGCTTTAACAATTAAATTTATTCACTAGGTGGACGCGATCAAAGATGGGATCCGCGTATGCTCGGTGAATGTATACGCCCTGACCACGGCTACAACGCAGAATCACGCGCTATAAGGATGCTCATTGATATACTAGCCTCTTACAACCGAGAGGAGCAACGTCTCTTCTTGCAGTTTGTTACCGGAAGCCCACGCTTGCCCACTGGAGGTATGACTACTTTTATATTGGAGTATTGGGATGTATTTCAGGGGAACACGGTAAGTAAACCGTCATTTATATGCACAATATTTATTTACAGAAGTAATTTAATATAATACGTTACAGGTTTTAAGGCACTAAATCCACCTCTGACGGTTGTGCGTAAGTCGCTGGAATCACTCGACCCCGACGAGTACTTGCCGTCGGTGATGACGTGCGTGAACTATCTGAAGCTGCCGGACTACAGCAGCGCGGAAGTAATGCGCGCCAAGTTGCGCCTCGCCGCCTCCGAGGGCCAGCACTCGTTCCACCTGTCCTGAACACTCCCCCTTCATCCATGCTCCCGTAGTACTACCTGTCTCGTATAATCTGTGTGAATGCGGTTAGTGATATAATTAATCAGTCTCTCGTAATAGCGGCGCGACAGCTCCGGACTCCTTTATGTGCAATCAGAGTGTTTTATTTTCCTATGTGACGGACACTTAAAGTGCTCACGTTTATGATTTCATTTTCTTTTCGATTTTTAGTTTACAGAGATATGTTAATAATTATATTTTGTGTTAATTTAATGTGATAGCTTTGTATATTTCTTTATTTAGATAAAAACTCTCAATATGGTAGGTTAAGGTGGGGATGTATGCCACTCCTGGTCCATGGACGATTCTCGCCTGGTATGCGACTGGTGATCACCACCCCTAATATTCTTATATCAATATATTTTACTATATAAGGTACTTTATGAAGGACCATTAGATCTCCTTCGAGAGCCCACATAACATAGCATTTAATACCAAACCATGTATGTTTTGATTAAAATTTAAGAAACATAAAGATTAAGAGAAAGTGCAAAATTTAATATGTAACAATGTCAATAAAAACCATATAAACAATATTGATCCAATACTGCGTTTTATTTCTTGTTGCTTGACGATTATACTGGCAGTACAGTGGTGAGGACAAAGACAGCATCTGTGAAGTATTCACATTCCACCTGACAAAGGAAATGGTTATAAATAAAACACATGTGCTATTTTTAACAAGTCATATTAATTGTTCACAATTACAACATTTTGTGATTAATTGATACACTTACTATTACAAGATATGGTGCTCTTATTCAATTTGAATAACTTAAGTAAAATTGATCTGACATAATTGAAAACAATGGTCCCTAGATAATCACTCTTTTTTTTCGGTCTTGAGGTTAATGCTGTTAGCATTATTGGCTTTTACAGGGACACCGGTTGGGTAGGGAAGAGAGTACTCTGTCCCTGAGGTATTTTGAACTTTTAAGAAGTGTAGTTATAAGTTTTATTTTCAAAAATTTTTAAAACCTGTGTTTATTCGAAAACTATCATTATATGTAGTTGTAGTAGTGTAGTACGGCAATAAAAGTATTCCACAATTTTTCACTTTCAATACTTTACCTAGGGACCGTTGAAATATTTTTTGTTGCTTGGTAATTAAAAAATGATTAAAATCTAACAGAAGTCCTGTTTGATTTAATTGGCATATTTTAATAACCTCCTCAAAATATAGCTATTTTGGTACAAAGTATTTAAAAAACAATCAATCTGAATAGTTTACTCAAAATGCTTCCACTTATAACTATACAATGATAAAACTTCCTACATCTACAGTAACTTGTCAATAAACATATTATTTACAATCAAAAGGAATTGAGTAATTAACAAATGAAAAACCAAAATCTACACCATTAATTATAAAACAATTACTGGAATGACTACCTAACACCATTGACCTAACACTTATATGGATTGTTCACTACCAAAATTGTGATTTGAACATTTGGAATTCACAATACCATAGCAATCCAACCCAATATAAGACATGAGCCTCCAATAGGTGTGAGACGTCTAAACTTTCTTTCACCGGTGAAAGCATGATAGTAGCAGGTTCCACAGAAGAGACCCATTCCTGCTATAAAGAAGCTGCCAGCCTGTCAAACAATTGAAATTATGTTTTACTAATTATATAAGAAGTTATATGTGTAAGAATAAAATTGAATGAAGTTGATAGCCAACTAGTTGGTAATAGTTGCCAATAAATATAATATTAATTGGACTTTTACTTTATTGAAAAAAAGAAAACATCAGGGAAATCTCTAAAATTATGTTAGGCTTAGCTGACTAGACACCTGGAAAATCGCCTCTACAACCTATTAATCAGCTAATCAGTTAGTTTGTTCAAGTTATAATAGTCACATCTCTACTCTACTTAATATGTGTAAAGACAGTGTTAATATTTAGTATTAGTAAAAGTTATATTTTATTAATACTATTAATGAAATATACTTATTATTTTACTTGCCATTAACAAACCTTTAAAAGCATCCATTCAAGCTTGGTATTCATTTCCACCACTTAACACACAATGCCTCCAGAATTTCATTGGTGGTGTGGTATGGAAGTGTTTAAATAGTGTTCTACTAGGTTCTCTCTGTCTTCCCTAGGCATCTTGTTTTTTTAATTTACATAAAATATATGTAATCTTATTAAAAATAAGAACATATTTTACAAGAAAAAGGATGCGGAATCATATTTACACTATTATCATTAAGTGAAGGGGTCGAAACTTACAATATATGGTCGTCTGCAAAGTGGTACAGTCATGAGAGCCAAAGTATGTAAAAAATGGAATCTGTTTGACGTTTCAAATATTTTTCTTAGGTCTTCTTTGGTTTCTGTTTCTGGAAAGGTACGATGAGCACCCATTGCACCCAAAACTACAGCTGTGGCTCCACTTATTCCTGCAAGCCTTACAAAAGGCCCAGCCTCTTGGGCTAACTGCCATAGCGGCATCTTTATAAGGATCGGCGGAGGTGGAGTCACCGTATTATTCTTGAACACGCCCTGCCAATTATAGATTTAGATTAAATATTTATCAAAATACTCTGCTTGTCTTTAGTTTTATCTAATAAAGACAAAATGCAGATGGCAATATTGTGCAAGTTGAAAACTTACGATATTGCGTAAAATATTCATTGCTCCTTCCGTCACCGTATTAATCATAAGAGTATCGACTAAATTAACCATACCTTTATTTTTATTATTTAAATAAAAATGCCTAGTTTAATCCAAAAAACGTAATATAGAATACAGACAAATGTCAAGACTCAGAAACAAGGAACATATACTAGCTTAAAAATATCAATTCATTGTCAAACCAAATGTCAATTTTTATTTTTTTTATCTACATACATTCTAAGAACCATAGGGTATGAATTAAAGATAAAACAAAGGTTGTGATAGATAACTATTGGTATTTTTCAAGCTATGTAACTTGAAAAATAAAATTGTCACAAAATATCTTATTGTGACTTATTTATAAGAGTTACGTTCCGATTACGGTATATGGTCTTTTTTACCCGGATTTTTTTTTAAATTAATGAAATGTATTGCTTGCAGTACAATGTACATACATATATTAAACTATTTCTCCAGCGTCCCCGGTTAAAGTAATCGATTCTAACTAAGAACTTTATTACATAGATCATAAAGATTCCTCGAATGGGAATCGAACCCACACACAACCTTCCGCACGTACAGTCGCAAGCTTGTGCTCATGCGACATGCTGGCTTCACTTATGAGTTATACGTTACGTACGTATTTGCAGTAAATATTTTATTAAAATTTCTATATTGTAAAACTAAAATATATATATTTTACTATTTTATTATTATGTTATTATGTCTATATAATAGTTTCATGGTATGGTTGAGGTTTAGTTTTTTTCATGATTATGAAATTATTTTATACACCAAATAAAGCAAAAATTATTATTTGTTATAAGTTGAAAAATGATAAATATGTACAAATAAAATGATACATTTGACTTTATTTTATGCCTTGATGACTAAATTTATCATTACCATGTGATTGTATGGATCATCTAATACAGCGACGTCAATGCTTGTAATGTTATTGATATCATAGTAATTTGTTTTCTGCAGGTTCTAAAAAAACAAATATTAAACTAAAAAAACTAAAAAAACAAATATTTTATATGAAAATATATTTATTATGGTTTTATAAAGTTTAAATTGCAAATGGATATTTTACACTAAATGTATTATAACAAATACACTTGATAATATTCACTAAAATATTAAAAATATTTATCACATTTTAGTTAAAGGCGAATAGTGTTTTTATAAGGAGCTTCAAGCTTTCCTAACGTCAACTTTGTTCCTTGGACAGCAAACTCCTGCATATCTGCAAAAATAATTTTAATATTAGTTTTCAGACATTTGAATAAAATATGTCTGTACATGAAAAGTAAATCAAATCTAAAAAGGATAAAAAAACAATCTGCCAGATGAAAATCAAGTCCAGAGACAGCATTTAGCCCATGCCTAAGTCGATCTCGATTCTATAGCCTAAGCGGGTAAAAATATGAAAAAGAAAATAAACAAAATAAATTTGAACCTGTTATTGACGGTACAATATGTATTACGGTATGCATCTCCAACAAGGTCCGCCGCGGCTGCGCAGCGGGTGAGGTACACGCATACGCCCCCGGCACCCTCCGAGCTCACCTCTCTCTTCTGCTTCGAGACGACAACATTGGAGCATTCTTCATCGCCATTGCTTGCTTTGGGTGGCTTGGGAAATTTATTAAAAATAATAATTAAATAATCGTTGCATTTGTTACTTTAGACTAGTAGTAGTGCTTACGCCGGAATGTGTATTTTTGAATATATTTTTAGGAAAGTAAAAAGAAATCCAAGAAGAAAAGAGGTGCGGGCGAAATGGGCAGAGCGCTTGCACGGTCTCCAAAGAGGCGCGGGTTGAAATCCACATACGTTCAAATTTTTATACGTTTTCTTAATAAGTAACATATGACATGACACTTGTTCTAGAGTAGAGCACTGTCTCATATCATTTAACTTACCTTAGCCTTTTACGCGACAATTAGATAAAAATAAAATATGCATAAATATAAAAGCAATTTGAATAAAATAAAAATATTAATATATTAAACTTACATTAGAATCTTTGGAAACTTCCAACGTGACATTTTTACCATTGGAAGAGAACTCGAGTGAGCCTGCATCGTCATTAAGTAAACTCAATGCCCAGGTGAAACCTCCTAAGTGATATTTATGTTCCAAAGGCTGTTCCGTGGAAGATGGAGGAGGAGGCGGAGGAGGAGTGGCGGGAGTAGAAACAAAGTATGAATCAGGAGCAAATCGATCTGCAAAAATACAATTACACAATACACATCATGTAGGTATACACTGTAAATTATATTTTTTTTTTTTTTATTTNAGGTATACACTGTAAATTATATTTTTTTTTTTTTATTTTTTTATATTAAAGTACTATAAAAGTATAAAAAGATATTCATGAAATAAATGGCTCAATCTAAATTTATATTTAATTTAATACTAATTACTTTTTATACTTTTTTGTTTAATACTAATTATAAAGCCACCACAATTTTTACGAAGTTGAGAGTAGATATTTATTATCTAACTAGCGACCCACTCGCGGCTTCGCCCGCTTTAACTACTGAATTATTCATATAATGTATGTTTGCAAAGCACTTAAGATAATGTGAAAATTAATTAAACCCTAATGCAACCCGCATTTTCGTAGTTCCAATAAGGATTTTCCAATTGTTTAAAAAAAATACACTTAAATAAATAACACAAACAACAGAAAATTTAAACGAAAGATATTATGAACAAAAGCGTACCTACTAATAACTACTACAAAAAATATCGCAGGTCGCAGGGCGCGGGGGACGCATGGCGAGTGGCGAGCCGTTTCGCAGCAAGGATTTTTTGATATTGTAACAACTTCTAAAGTACTTATTAAAATGAAAAACAGTAAAAGACAGTTTTGATCTACATTAAATGACCAACGTAACTAATTTACTTATTTATATGCTGAGAGTAAGGAATAAGTGAAAAGTGAGGCGATACAGCTGATGTGGTAACGGCGTGATGTGTCAACAATTAAATGCGTTTTTCTCTAAAACTATTCACAATTTCGAAATAGTGTAAAAATCAAATTTTATCTTCGTTTAACGTAGAAAATTAATAAAGTATTTTAAAGGATAAGGATTAATACCATTATGGAAAAATATCCCTCACAATAAAAAATATATTGAAATTACTATTTTTAGACAGAAATATAATCACTACACGTTATTCTTAAAAAATACGACAATGCTGTCCTCGACTTTTTTGGAGATCTTATTAAGAGGAACAATACTCCATTACATTATTTTCATGTAGTACTTACCATTAAAGCAGCGCATGCGCGAAAGTCTCAACGGGTAGGTCTTTATACACATTTATCGTATTTATGTCAATTTACATAAGAATGTATTAATAATAAACTGTATATAAACCTTCCCTGAGAAATATTCGACCTAATGGTGAAAACCGCATCAAAATCCGTTGGGTGGTTTAGAAGAAGAAGAGTTAGAAAGGCCAGACAGACGCGAAATGCGACTTTGTTTTCGAAGATATAGGATAGGATAGGATAGGATAATATGCATAACATGTATGATAGGATAATATGCATAATCTTTCGACTAATACCGAGACTGCTCAGGATGCTTGGGATCGGGCTCGGTTGGCAATCATTGCGGCGGGCAGGCGAGTTCTTGGCGTTTCTAGGGGAAGACGTGTCATCGACAAGGAGACATGGTGGTGGAATGACGAGGTCCAGGTGACTCGTGAAAAGAAGGCTGCCTTTAAGAAGTGGCAGGAATCCAACTCTCCTGAAGACAGACTGGAGTACACAGTAGCTAAACGTGCCTGTAAAAGAGCTGTAGCCAGAGCCCGCAGTGAAAGTTTGTCACCATTGTATGATAAACTTGAAACTGTGGAGGGGCAGAAGCTCATTTACAAACTGGCACGTTCCCGGGATAAAGTGACGCAAGATATCGCAAAATGTCTTTGCGTCAAAGATTCCCAGGGCACGCTGCTCTGTAGTCATGCCTCTGTGAAGGAGAGGTGGAGAAGCTACTTCCAGGAGTTGCTGAATACTCAGCACCCATGCAGTCTTCATCACGACCCACCGCCTAACCTCGGACTTATTGCCCCAATAACCCTTGACGAAACACGTAATTGCCTTCGACGCATGAAGAACGGAAAAGCGGTGGGACCTGACGACATTCCGATCGAAGCGTGGAAATCGTTGGGCTCTCTTGGTGTGCTCATGCTTACTGACCTTTTTAACCATATCTTGAACACTGGTAAGATGCCGCATCAGTGGCGGCTTAGCTTTATTACCCCTATTTACAAGGGAAGGGGCAGTGTTCAAGATTGTGGTAGTTATAGGGGCATTAGGCTTATGAGTCATACCATAAAGCTCTTCGAGCGCATGATCGACCTCAGGCTTCGCCAAGAGTGTACTATCTCTGAGTCTCAATATGGATTTTAGCCAGGATCGGGCACCATAGACGCCATTTTCGCCCTCGGAACTTTGATGGGGGCATACAGGGAAAAAAGGAGAGCTCTGGATGTGGCCTTTTAGGATCTGCAGAAGGCCTTTGACTGTGTGCCTCGTCAGTGTATCTGGTGGGCATTGCGATCCAAAGGGATCCCTGAGGCCTATGTTGAGATTATCAAAGACATGTACCACGATTCCGCTTCTATGGTTAGGACCCTTCCCGATTACAGTGGGGGTTCACCAGTGCTCGGCTCTTAGTTCGTTCTTATTCAATGTAGTGCTAGATACTATCTCGGCTCACATCCAGGACCAGCCTCCGTGGCTGATGATGTATGCCCACGACATAGCACTCATTGCCGAGAACCGACTGACGCTGGAGCGTAAAGTGAACCTCTGGAAGGGTACGCTTGAGAACGGCGGCCTTAAACTAAATGTGTCGAAGACAGAGTACATGGCCTGCGGGAACCGGGACTCGAGCACCATCCTTATAGGTCCTGAACCAGCCGTTAAGTCGGAGAAGTTCAGGTACCTTGGATCCGTTATGCACGAGTCTGGAGGCATCGATCACGATGTCCATGGACGGATAAGCGCTGCCTGGGCCAAATGGCGGGAGGTCACTGGTATGGTCTGCGACCGTAGAATACCGCCCAAGCTCAAGGGGCTGATATACAAGAGCATCGTCCGACCGGTTCTTTTATACGGCAGTGAATGTTGGCCAGCACTATCTCGGCACACTCAGGAGCTTCACGTCAAGGAAATGCTGATTTGCGGCGTAACGCGGTCTGACCGCATATGCAACACATTTATTCGAGGTAGTCTTGGGGTCCGTGACGTAGCGGATAAGCTCCAAGAGCGTCGCTTGAGATGGTTTGTCTACGTTACGCGCCGGCCTAAGAACTATGTCGGACGCAAGTGCCTTGCTATGCCAGTTCCCGGGGCGCGACGCCCAAGGAAGCGCTGGTTGGATGTCGTGATGCAGGACATGAGAGCCAATGGTCTAACCACCGAGGACGCAAAAGATCGTGCAAAGTGGAGTAGGTTGAGTAGGAAGGCAGACCCTGGTAATAGCCGGGATTAATGCCAGGTGGAAGGAATATGCATAACATGTCTTACTAACAAGTATTATGTATAATGCCTTATATACAGTGAACCAAACAGACAACATGAACAAGAAAAATATTTTTAGATTTCGTAATCTCATAAGGATTCCGTTTTTACCTTTTGAGGTACGGAACCCTAAAATTATTTTTTTTCAGCTTCTGTAAGACACTCCGGTCTCCCTTTCGCTAGATTTCCACGTTGGGGGAACGACCTCACTATACCGTTTATAATCGATGCTTCCACTGTTAGCTAATTAATTTTCATTTAAAATTGGCAACGAAAAACATAATGTCGTTCGCTTCTCCGTTCTCCATACTTATTTAAGTTGGGATTTTAATAACTACATAAAGGCACATAATGAGTGTACCTACCTAAGTAAGAATTAACATTCTTCATTTCATTTAGATAGTTTTGTCTAACTCTTACCATTAAAAGGGCCGCCGAGAATTCTATCACCACTTTGCCCTTGAACACCATCTATGTAGATAAAAGGTGTTGTAAATAAAATATATTTTTTTATATTTAATATATTCATAAATTATGTATGTATAATATCTTTGTTAATCACTACGTCCATTATACATATATAAACGTATATTTTTAATAAGTAAAATATATTGGGTCCATACATAGTTAAAACGTATAAGAAATTTTGTATTGGTTTAAGTTTATTTGTATAATATCAATTCTCAATTAATATTTATTATTTTATTTACTGTTCACCTACATCGCCGTACCTAAATGTGCAACGTTTTTCGTAGATTTTAGATCATAATTTTATAGAATTACTTTTTGGTAAAAAAAAAATCAGCTTCACGCTGTATCTCGCACACAGCAGGGTAGACAGAGGGAACCTAGTGTTAAGACTCTCCGTTAAAATTAACTAAACTCCATTAACACTAGTTATAGGTATTAAAGCTAATACCATTTTCGATTGAATTAAATTCCTTTATTTATCGATAATTATCGACTATTTCTTATGAGGCCATCTATCATATTTTTTAACGAATGAGACAAATTGCTGAATGTTAATAAAATTATTTTTAAAAGCCTCGTGTTATATAAGTATAAATTATGTTATTTAGACTTATTTAGATACTTACGGTATAGATGGTAATAAGGTCTGCCACCATGAAAATTATGATACTGATTGCGCAGAGGGTAAGAATCTATTTAGAAAACCATATAAGAATGTTATTATACCAAAAATATTTCCCAGATATACCCAGTAAGAAAATATTGTTAAGTAAAAATTTAAAGAGCCACAAATACTTAATAAATAAGCAAACTACTGCGTCTAACGGCGTCGTTATCAGAACGAAGAAATGAAAGTATTAAATATTTCATTTCCTCGAGTGGGAATCGAATCCAAAACCTGTCGCGTTTACAGTCACACGCTTGTGCAACTGAGCCACGATTGACATCACAAATACGTACAAGCTATACATATTGTAATCTTAATAGAAAGGCATGTTAAAAGCATAAGTTAAAAAGCAGAGTTATTTATAAGCACATAAAAAATTGTATTATATACTTAGTAAAGTAAAGTGATGTTTTGTAAGAGGTCAGAAAAATATACGATTATATAGTAAAGAAAGAAGTAATTTTGAACCCTACCAGCTGTGTTTTACCAGATGTAAAACATTAATAGACAAGATAAACTATAACTACGAAATAAGAGACGTTATATGATAACAATGATACCTTGGCCAAAGTTTTACAGCACGGAATTTCAAATAGAGAGATAGAATACTTTATATAGAATTCTAAGAGACCAGCTTCTTGATAATACAAATGAAAAAAAGTTAAAATCGTAGGTATTTTCTGTAAATAAATGGGGAATAAGTCAAGGTAGTGAAAAAGAGGGCCAAGAGGTGGTAAATAAAAATAATACTGGCAAAAATAAGGGATATCTACTAAAAAAAATAAATAATAATATATTTTAAGATAGGTGAAATATATTAGCTATATGTATTTGTCAAATTTGATTTAAGCACTTACTGGACATATCCCCACTAATTATGTTCCTGTTGCTTTCGCCCCCAATAATGTCTATAAATTAATTTAATAACGTTAAGTAATATTACATATAACTAGATTTTTTCTTTTGTAACTGCATGCACATAGCAGGGTAGCAGAGGGAACCTGGGAACGTAGTGTTAACAGATCTCATTAAGAAACTGCCGATTCCCACTTTTCACCGAATTTTGAAGGCATTGCGTGTTGAGTACTCGCGCAACGAAACAACTATGAGCTTAATTTTCTATTTTTTTCTTAAATAATTGAATATTTAACATTTATTTCAAACGTTTTGTAAATTTATTTTATATTTAACTTACGTAAGGTTAGAGGTGGATTCGAGTCCGATGAATCATAGTCGTAAGATGCTATATAAAAATATTGTATTAATTAATTACTATATAATAAATATTGATATCTTTTTACTTATAGCTAAATATTTCGCTAGCTTAATCTTTTACCCTATCTTTGAGATATTTTAGATTTATATGAAATATTTATTTATATAGTATGTTGTACGTATTACCGATTTATTAATTTATTACACCAACTTAATAATAAAACAAATAAGAAAATTTGGTGTAAGAGCAGCCTTATGTGTGCCCAACGAGTGATCTCTTCCAATCCTTACCATTAAAGATCAGATTTATGTTAAATTTGATTTAGACACTTACTCAACGGACCCCCACTAATTCTGACCGAACCCCCACTAATTCTGTCGTTGTTCCCCATCATTTCTATAAAACAATGTAATAATATTACGTACACTATTTAACGTTCTATCATTTTAAAAAAAATATATACTTTTCTATTAGAACAATAAAATTAACACAATAAATCATTACAATATTATTAAAATATAAAAATTTTACAAATATTTTTTTTATGTAATAATTAAAAAAGAACATTTATTTAAAAATCTGTGATTGAATATTATATAATATTGTTAGAAATAATGACCATAGACGATATATAAGGACGACTCTAATTATTGGCTGGCACCTTTATGGACTGTCAATGGCGACCGAAAGAAAAAGATCGCTAACGTCACACTGCCCGATGAATTCTTTACAATAGGGTATTGTTATTAGACTGCTAGATAATTCCCTTTAGTTGTTTAATAATTATTTGTAGCCTTGTTTTTATTCACTACCTTTCCCACTTTATTTAATATTTCCAATAGTTTCTTACAATATATATTTAACTTATTAAGGACTTACGATAGTTCACTCCTGTATCAGCGGTAACAACGTCGAAACGTGCTATATAAAAAAATATTGTCTATATTGTGATTCATTATGCTAGTTTTTTTGAAATATATAACAATTTGCAATATTTTTAAAGATACATTTATATTTATTATAAAAACTTAAAGGAATTTTTTTTTAAATATCAATTGCATTTAAATCTGTATAAGAGTCCATCACCCAAAATTGTATAAGGGTTATTTATCTACACAAAATAAATACCTTTATAAGTATCATAATAAAGCGTTGGGTTAGTTTATTGTACTCTACAGAAAATTTAAAAAAAAAAAGGAAAGCACACTTACGGCTCATCTGAGAGCTGAATGAACTTATTGGAGCTCCTGCTATAAAATAAGTATAATATATTCATGAAAATATTATTTAAATAGAAAAAATATTTTTATAAAGAAGAAAGTCATTTAGTGTTATAATATATCATAACATATACCTCCTAGTGATAAAGGCACAGCATTTCCATGACTTGTCAACGGTCTACCTGAAATGAGGAAAATTTTTATTATTCAGAGATAGATAATATGAACACTTCTCAAAAGCAACCTTTAAAGCAACGGTTACGATATGGTTTATCAAGAACCATAGCGTAAACCACAAACAAGTGTAAAAATTTAGAATATAGAAGAATACAGATATTAAGAAACAAAGAGGACCCACGTCCCGTTCATGCAAAGCCACTGCCAAAGCATATATATATATTTAATCTAAGCTTAATTTCCCACGAAATGAGAATAACATTTAATAATATTATATTAGCTAACACAAGGGTGAAAATGAAATGAAATAATAATAAAATGTGTGCCAAGTTTCCAATAAAACTTTAATCTTACAAACAAATAAAAAGAATAAAAAATTACCCATGATTAATCATATGAGCATGATCTTCAAATTCCAATGTGTGCTGATCTCTGGACCAATAATATACGCAGTTACGGTGTTTTTGTATATACTCAATAGAATATAGTCACATTGTTTTTTATTTCTATTCACTAATATAATTCATAAACGAGCGTAAGTTCGTACGTTTACGGATACGCCGGAAGTTCAGAGTAAAATAAACGTCAACATAATCGAGAAAATATTTACGTAAATATAAACAAGTATGTAAACCTATGTATAAGCGATAAATTACATTTTAATAACATTATATCTCTCTCAACTTCGTCTTTATCAGCGATGTGGTGTGAAATATTTAATTTCATATTGTAATTTAGATAATATAATTTACAAAATTTCTTATACGTAATTATTATATACGCTAACCATAAACAAGGATTTTTTTTATTTTCAGCTTCACGAATATAGCAGGGTAGATAGAGGGAATGTTAAGACACTCTGCTACTGACTTTCTGCCGGATTCTGGAAGCATTGCATGCTGAGGGGCGGAACTCAAAATGAAAATATTTAATAGAAATATTAAATATTTCCTAATATCTCACCAGCGTAGTCTTCCTCTTCATCCACCACGAACGACTGTGCTGCTTCACTCAAGGATATCCCCCCTAAACATATTTATACGTTACGATTCACGATTTAACGAAGTTATTCAATATTACACTGTCATGCGGTATATCGTTGCAAAATAATATATTGCAATATTTTTATTCCTTTTAACATTTTTGATCAGTATTTTGGCCATTTTTTTTATATGGTCACTATAAATGTAATCCCAAAAGATATTGTTAATAAGTTATCTTTATATGATAACTATGTATTTTATTTCCAAATATATGTATCCCAAAAACATGCAAAATTTGATTTAATAAATGTAGAATGCAGAATGGTTAACATGTTGTTAATTACTGTTGGATTATAATTATTTATTTGATATTGTCGCCTCTCTGTCATTTATAAGTAACATAAAACACATAAGCTTAAATGTATAACAATATTGGAATAGGTGTTGAAATTATTTGAATTTAAGAGATAGACATTATAGGAAACAGGGCGGAAAGAAAAGAATGTCGTAGAATGTTTGATAGTTTCAGAGAAAAAGAAAAAAAATCTTTTTTCTTTCGAAAAGAAATTAAACAGAATTAAGAATTTAATGAAGATTTTTAAGATTTTAATTGATAATCATACCAGATATCGAATAGTGGACTGGCATGTTAGCGTGGACTGGTATTCCTATATGTGCTGTTGATGAAAGCAAAAAATCATTTACTTTTCTACTGTATCTTGATATAAACATTTAAAATTTATAAATATAAGTATAAAAGATAAAAAAATAAAAGGTTTTTTTTAATCTTCATAATATAATATCGGACAGAGGTCACAGTATATAGATCTAATTCCACGACATTATTTATTATATCACATTAAGCATACATTTAGCTAATAAAATATATAAGCTTAGTGTTCTTAGTAGATATATGTAGGTACTTTTTTATTTTAGCATGCACCGTTAATATTCTGTTATCGTGCCCAAATGAAGTTTACAATGAGAGAATATACAGAGTGTTTTTGTCAGCACTACTTTAGATGAAACCACAGTGTTAACTACTCTATATAAGCCTAATACAATTTTTAAAAAATCCCAGAAATGAAAAAGTTCTTTTTCTAACAAAATAAATAATAAAATTATCGTTGTAAAATAAAACGCCATTTGTAAGGACGTCGCACGCACACATAAACCTATCAAAGCGACACCGCCGCAAACGCCTGATTCCGAAATCAAATCGTAGATATTGGCGATAAAGTTCAAAGTGGTTTAACCTTTAGTAGTATTTTTCTAGTAGTAAGTGCTTACGTTATTACGAAATACAGGTATGGATAAACATCGTGAAATGAAAAACAAATCCTACGTCTAAACTGTTGAGGTATCTCGATTACCTTTGTTTAAAATTAAATGGCTTGAAATATTTCACCCTTTATGCTGTTCCCGTAAAAGGAGCGCTGACGCTTCCACTCTGTATATGATTACCAAAATAAAATGTTTTATCCTATAAGGTTAAAAAAAAACTTCTTACCAGGGTACGAAGCGAATGATGGACTTTGTAGGAAAGAACCGAAAGCTGGAATAACATTTTTATATTGTTAATTGAAATTTTAACCGTAACATTGTGTCTTCTTTAAATATATTTGGTAAAATAATTATATCAGTAAATTAAATAATTGTGTGTAAAAACAAGTTGATTTCAAAACAGATTAAATCAGAATCACCGCTTGCGCTTGGCTAATTTAGGTTAATTTAGGTTGGTACCTATTAGAGTAAATTAACACCATATTTACTATAAACAATTACTAAATTGATAAATAACTTACAAGGTTTGTTGTTGTTATCAACAGACTCTGCGTTGACCGCATCGGTCGCATTGGGCTTTACTACTACCAGAGAAGTCAGCGGCGTCACGAAGGCATACTATAAAAGAAAATAAAATATTAATGAGTAAAACGTGCGTATTATGCGTATTTATAAATGAAATTAACATTGGGGTATGTAAACGGTAATAAGGTACTACAATGGGGAATTAATCGTGAAATAATAACATAAATAAGAGTTGTTCGTCCAAATCTTGCGCGAACTATCGTATATCGTTGCTTTGTTAGTGGTGATTAAATAAACAAAAAATCCTAGTAGTAAAAAAACAAACAAAAAAAATCCTTTCATAATTGGCGTAAAACATTTCGAATGCACCTACTCACTACTTTTTTAAGTCGGTTTAGAAAGATAAATTTAATTAACCTATACGAATTCTAGATATATTTGACATTTAAGAACATTAATTACAAATAGTAGTAGTTCATTTCTTCGCTCTGACACCAAGGCAAAAGTCCGGCGTTGATATCCGCCACTCAAGACGCAATGCCTTGGAAAATTCAGCGGAAAGTGGGGAATGAAGTGTCTTAATACTAGGTTTCCTCTTCCTACCCTGCTGTGCGTAGGATACAGCGTTGGGCTGATTTGTTTAGTACACGTAACTTACACTAACAAAATCGTCATAAAATCAATAACTAAGTTTATTTAAAAGTAAGTAATACTGAAGTACGAAATCTGTTCTAAAAGGGAACCTTACCTTGAGAGCTATATCTAGTGCGCGTTTCTCGACATCCTTGGGGCTGTCCGCCACCTCCCGCTCGTCCAGCAACTGCTTCACGCTGAGGTACGCCCACATGCGTTCCAGCGGCAGGAACTCACCCGCTGGTCCTGACGTCAGAGCTGGACGCACCTCGTATGGTTTCTGTTTATAAACATTTAATATGTAAATAGTATCGTCTTAGACATGCCGGAACTATAATGCACGTAGATTTATGCACTATTTTAATGTAAAAGCTATATATATTTTTAAAGAGAGTTAACGAACTGTGGATTTATTATAGCTACAAGTTTATCTGTGTGTGACGTTTCAATTTAACCATTAAAAACTTTTGTAGTCATATTGAGCCACTCTACTCTACTCTACTCCACTCTACTCCACTAAAGCGTAGTGAACCACTCAATAAACGTAACGGTTGTGGGCTCGATTTCCACTCGGGAAAATGAATTATTAATTATTAATATTTTGTGACTTTGAGTCAGCCACTCAACACGAGTTCCCTCAGCCTGCCCTGCTATATGCGGGATAAAGCGTGAAACTAAAAAAATATAGTTTTTGTTTCTTGGTATACCTTGCGGAAGTCGTGAGGGTCGGCGCAGAACGCCTGTACAGTCGGCTCCAACTCGATGACGCCCGACCCGAGCTGTCCCGCCACTACTATTTCCGAACCATCGTATATGGCCTTGTACTTATTTTTAGTCACTGAGCCCTCTTTAATCTGTAAAATATAAACATGAAACTTTATTTCAAAATTTACTTACACAAAAGTTAAATTACTCCAAATAATAAGGAAAACATTTTCGAAAAAGAAAGAATTTTATATTTTTTGGACAGTTTTGACAATTTTTTGAACCCAACCTGTTTAGGTTGGGTTAAATTATGTTTCTGGTGTAATAAAAAAGAGAACTCATTTATACCATGTTGATAAAATTAACAAATAGAAAGATATAAGGAAACCATATGCATAACTTTTTTTCGTAGTTTTTAAAAAGAAAGTAAACATGTTTGTTTACTTTCTTTTTTCTTCTTGCGTTATAAGGCATAATCTTTAAAATTTAATTTAAGCATCAGAATATTCGCTACTCTTTAAACTTTTTGTTTTCATCAGCCGTCGTCGTATCGCTGTCTACTGCTGAACGTAGGCCTCCCTCATCAAGCGACAACCAACTTGAAACTTTAAACTTTAATGAGCTACAATTTTGTGTATTGTTTTGTTACACTGTCAAAAGGAAAGAAAAATCCTGAAACCAAATCTAATTTCAGGACGGCCACGACGCCTCGATCGTACTGTACCTGATTAGGTGGATAGACGAAGTGTACTCCGGCGAGCAGGGGCGACGACACCTGCTGGTAGAAGTGGCGCAGCTGTAGCTCAGCGTCGGCCGCCTCGTAGATGTGCCTCATGAAACCGTCGTTGCGGAGAGAGAGTTTACGCAGGAAAGTGCGGTCTGCGTCCTCGCCTAATGTGTTACATTTAAAAATGTTAAGTTTTCATAAATAAAGGAAGTAGAGCACTGCGTTTGACTGTAAAAGATTGTAGGTTCGATGTCCACACGAAGGAATGAAATATTTTGGAGTCCTAGCAACAAGACATACGCGCAGCATTAGGTTTCGCCAGTCAGCATGTCGTATCTCGAGAATTAGGCAGTGCGTCAGAAACGAAATGAGGATCTCTCTATCCTGCTACAGATTTGTGGCATACAGCGAGACATTAAAAAATTTAAGATTTTTAAGCCGCCTTTGCAACAATGATTCTATCCGTATATTTTACAATAAAAGACCAAAAAGTAATGGAAGAATATATTTTTTATACACTGACCAAAAGCGAGTGAGAAGATTGCAGCCTTTTTCTGACCAGAGTTCTTTTCAGTCATGTGAGAGATGATGCGCTGAGTACTGGTCTCGCCAACGGTCGGATCACCGTCCGTCAAGAAGATGATGGTAGGCTCCAAATCACCTATATTAATGTGAGGTTAAATATAAAAAATGAGTTCTTTCAACTTCTTTCTGTTTGGTATATGTTTAAATTTTACATAGTATCCATTTTTCTCTTCCAAAACGGGAAAAATTCGGGGCTAATTTAATTTATTTAAAGTTTTTTTAGTGCTAGAAGGTGTTCGAAATGTACTCGTTTAGGTACAAACCTAAATCAAAAAACTGATATAAAAACCATTCTTAAAGCTATTAAAAACGAATAATTGTAAGTAATAATTAATATATATAATAAAAAACTTACTTATATCTGCGCTTTGTATTTCCTTGTTGCTGGAGCCAGAATGATTGTTTGCATAAGCCTTATGGATGAGATCCAGAGCCACTTTAAGAGCGTCGTAGATGTTGGTACCTTCAAAAAGTTTCAAGAGTTTATACATGTAAAAAACTTAAAAAATAAAATATTATTGCTTGTAATAATATGTATAAAAATAAATAAATGTTTAGTTTTTTCCAATAATTTCTGTTACCTCCAGATGCAGCAAGTCTCGATACAATTATTTGTGCTTTTGCAATGTTCTCGGATGATGCGTGGGACGGTGGCACTAGTACGACTGGCTTAGACTCTGACCTCCACGAGTGGTATGAATAAGAGCGTGGTTTTTCTGGCTCATCAGCTTCTTTAAGTTCATGCACCTATTTTTAAATAATATTAGATATTACTGAATTAATCAGATAAGATCAGAAATTTGTAAATATAATTAGAGCCCATAAGCCTTAAGTATTTTAAGCCCAAGTCTATCAGTTCCAATTGGAATTTTTGGGCAATCAAATAGTTAGATAAATATTGGAGACATGCTTACCTGAACGTCAGAATTAAATTCAACAATGCTGAAGTAATCGTTGGGGTTGAGATCGGCGAGAATGGCGCGCATGGCCGCTCGTAACTGTTCAATCTTGCGTCCGCCCATAGAGCCTGACGTGTCTAATACAAATATTACATACTTGCTCAATGGACTCAGGGATTGTGGTGCGAAGAAATGGACAAAATACCCGTCATTAACCTGAAGATACAAATCCAATATAAAAAAATGTAATATAATTTTAATATTGTTAAATATTTTTAACAATTCTGTGTCTTTGCTTCTTTTGTGAAATATTTTTCTACGATTGAACTTACTAAAATTTCTCCTTTATCGGGTCGTTCAACGTCATACTGGACTACAAACTGCCCAATACCACCCTCATTGTTGTTGTCTTCGTCAATATTGGAGTACCAATGGTGAGATTGTGTTTTTTTAAGATTATCCTGGAATATTTCATTAATTTTAAATCTCCATAGTATTAAGAAACATTTTTTTTTATTAAGAATATGATAACAATAAGTTTTGTGGATTGTATATAATATTACTTACTGCAAATACTCGAGCGAGTCGTTTTTGTTCTTCTAGATCTGGAGTAAATGTTATAGTAGCTTCTTTTTTATCATCGGATTTTTTGATAACTGCAACTGTGTTTTCTGAAATAATAAATAGTTTAGTTATATTAAGTTGTATATGGTTTTTCAAAGACAAATAAATACAATGTTTACAAATATATTTGAAATTCTTACGAGCGTCGCTCTCCGTGGCATCAATTTCGTTTCCAGTTCTAAGTTCAGGCACTCGAAGCAGCTTTATCTTTTGCGATTCTTTAATATGTACACGAACTTCCATGTGAGGAACTAGAGCGCCGGGATGAAGATTAATGGCATGGTTGTAGACTCCATTGCGTCTTACTAGAAGCTCTTCGTACGTCAAATTGAAGGTCGCCTTACTATTTGGTTCAACGTTTACTGTTACCGTGAAGTGGTTTGAATTGCGTGCTCTGGAATATTATGAAATATTTATCATTAAAATTATAAAAAAAAATAAAAGTGAAATAGTGGTATCAGTAATTTACTCACTTTGCAGCTACATGAGCAGCTCCAATTCCTTGAGAAACTGCATCAGAGTAAATTTTCTTTGCTTCTTCCTTTTCTTTCACATATGCCTTGTATGATTTTCCACTCAATGTCCTTAAATTAATAAACTCCATATTCATAAAAAATAATAATACAGAGACAATTTTAATAGTTTCTAATACTGTCGATTACGTCAAATATTTTTATTATAAGCGGTAAGAAAGATGGGTAAAAAATAAAATATATTCTCGATAAGTTTTGTTACAGTTTCCGTAAATACGATACGAGCTTAACAATAAAAAGTTACGTACACAACTTGATATCTGTAAGCTAATAGGCATATTTGTGGTGAGTTGGACATTCAAGATAAAAAAACTGAAGTATTCACAAGTATTTCACTCACTGTATAAGAGTATTTTTTTAACGATGATATTTTAGAATTTCTACTTATAATTTTTCAACCAACTTAAACCAAAAAATATTTATACCAATTTGGAGCTAAGTTATAATTAGAATTTGTAATAGGAAATAATTAAATACTCACATAACGAAGCCTGTAATAAACGCTGTGTCAGGTAATAGAACGTGGAATGAAGCTTCCTGCGACCGACGCGCTGGGTTCCGCACGTGCGTTACCACAGCGGTATGCGCGTAGCGGAGAGACACCTCTGACTGTACTAGCATTTCTGTCAATTTTATGGGTGCATTTGGTTCTTCTGTAGCCATTTCCGATGTAGCTGTAGCCTTTACCGAAGCAGAGTTACATTTTAATTTTATTTTAATTATATAAAAAAACAAGAATTTGTTATCGTATATAGCAGGGTAGGCAGAGGCTAGTGTTAATACTCTTAAGACACCACGTTCTCAAACTTCAGCCGAATCGAACCCAAGTCACACGCTCGTGTTCCTGCGCCTTAACCGTTGTTTACATAGTGTAACTGTTTTTGATAAATCGATAACATTTCTATGAAGTATATATTTTTTAATTTCAGCTATGATCCATAATAATAATAATAATAATTAACACTTTATTGCACTTTTACAATTGGAATATACATTTGACTTACACAGTACATATAAGATCAATGTGCAATGGCGGCCTTATCGCTAAGAGCGATCTCTTACAGGCAACCGACATTACCTACCGACCGAACCGACATAAGTAATACTTCTTACAAACATATACCTAACTACTTACTATGATTAATTTAATATAAACATATATATTAATAAAATTACATAAATAGATTAATACATACATATATATATACATACATAGATACATATATACATAGATACACATATACATACATACACAAATATTCATACATAAACTAAGTGTAATAAAATCAGTTTACAGACTCTTCCAGGTAGTATTGTTTAAGACGACGTTTAAATATTCCAACCGTCTGAGATTTTCTAATATTCACCGGCAGCTCATTCCAGAGCTTTACTGTCTTGACAGTAAAGGAGTCACCATAGCGTTTTGTTCGGGAGAAAGGTGTTTGAAGGGTGTGGGAACGGAGACATTGGACATGAAGGGAATTCGAACCCAAGAACTTAAGCCGTTCTGTAAGGAACGAAGGAGTAATAGGATGAAAAAGGATGGTATAGAGGAGAGTGAGGGAATGTAGATTACGCCTGTGTTTTATTGAGAGCCATTTCAGTTGAGCACGAAACTGTGATACATGGTCGTACTTTCTAATTACAAATATAAATCTTATTATAGCTTTTGCAGACGCTCGAGCTTATTAAGCAGTTGCTGAGACAAATCCAGATAGCAAGAATCGGCGTTATCTAGAATGGGGATCCATATTAGATATAATAAAATAAATAAATTTAATTCAAAACTTACCTCGCTGACATCATCATCATCAGCTTTGGCGACTACAATAGTTTGATCTTCAGTTGGTATGGTAGCCGAGTTAACGCATATTAGAAACATAGCTAATGTACACAGTAGACGTAATGGAGGCTTCATTTTATCGATCTGAAATTAATTAATAATCATTAAATAGTTATATTGTATGTATTACATATATAAATACCTCATCTCTTAAAAAGATATAATGTGCTTTTGCTTGGACAAGGAAAACATCTTATATTAGGAAATCGGAGTGAGTTAAATGAAAATGCTAGGTAATAGCGCTTCTCAATTTCATATATCGATGTCGGTATTATTTGTATGCTAATTTTCATTTCAATTGTTTTCTAATAAAGCTACCACCTAAATCTGATATTGTTATTCGGATCCCATTTTTTCTTAATACTCTTAAAACTTTTAAAAAAAGAAGGAAAGTTATATGTCAGTAGCTTTTCTGTGCACTTTGTAAAGTAGTAAAAAATAAAATAAATACGTTTATTTAAGTTAATTATAGGGCAGTCTGAGTACGATTGTAACAATGTTGTTTTAATTGCATAGTCGCATACAATCCTGCCTACCATTTTAAAAACGTTTGTTGCAGGCACCTACATACAGGTATACCTATATTGACCTATTTAAAAAGAAAGCAAGTAAATTGTCTTAAATCGTAAGCGTATTTCTAAGCGTACGAACAATTGCGGAACTAATATAGATATCGATCACATTTATTTAAGGTAGGCAGTATCTAAGCACACCATTTTAATAATTTTATAGAGAAAGAATTAATTTAGAGGCAACACTATGCCTTGAACAGATACCATATATGGAGAGAGATATATGGAGTTCAAACTTAAAACGATCGAAAGCATAAGACATAAATCCTTTTTTTATAGACGATTTAACTGCGCTCCTATGGCACTTTGATAATAATACTTTTAGATGTTAAAAACCAGTTGAGTATTTTTCTTTTTTATTTTAACTTTAATGGATCTGATCGACCTTTAAAAAAGTCGTGACTCGTTACCAAGTTTAATTCGTTACGACCATAGGTTGAGAAGCATATATTACGTATGAAAGATACATTAATATCTTATTATGACTTCTACACATACACAATACATATCTTTATAAACATTTAAAAACACAAAATAACTTTTTTAGCTGTAGAGGGAATTGAGGCCTTCGTGACTTCGAGGCTCGAGGACCACAAGGGTGCGACTGTGCACAATGGGAACGGAAGTGACGGATTGGGGAACGGAACTATGTTCAGAGCTTTTCTCTGCCTACCTTGTTATGTGCAGCATAAAGCCTGAAGCTAAAAAAAGGATCACTTTAAAGTAATATTTTATTGCAGACGATCATAATTGCATAGTATGGATTTTAATGTTTAACCCAATCATGAACAAGTTAGATATACTTATTTAACATATACGTAACGATTATATTTACTTTACTTACTTATCTACAAAATGTTCAATCAATAAAAAAATATTTATATTGAAGTACAATTGAGAATTTATAAATAAATTATTTTTTTACCAAATGCGGAAAAACGTGTTAATTGTTAGTTAATTGTTAATTCAAACTCTTCGCTTTGTAAAAATTTTAAGTAAAAACGCAGTTTTTATTCGTTCTATGCAATGGCATTATCCTTATTAGATGAAAAATTTATTAGCTTAAGTTCATAGAGTAAAAAATACGAAGATTGAGGAAAGCTTATTTAATATATTGGAGATTTCACAATACTTAGATAAATTATATGTACAATAAATATAAACTACATATTAATTTATTTTATAAGCATTAATGGATACATATTAACAACAACATTGTATGGAACACTCGGTGGGCGATCCCGACTCGCGCTTGCCGGTTTTTTTGTTCAATATATTAACTTAACTACAATCACTATTCTAAAAGGGATATTTATATACCTACTGGAAACAACGTAAGAAAATAAAATATCTTTAATGCATGGCAAATCTTAAGAGACGTAATCAGCTTAAAAGGGTTAAAGGTCGTCGCCTATAAAGTCGTTTCGTGATTAACTCACATTATTTTTCCCAACTTTCATGTTACCAATGTCAAAAAAGATCCCGAGCCCAGATAACATACCTATTTGTTGTTAAATACAGATAATATTTACGTAAATTGTTGCACTTAGATTGCACATTAAAAAACCGAAAGGCGTAAACTAAAAGCAAACAAAATATATGAATCTTTGATGATTTATGATTTTTTTTAAATCATTTTATAAATTTTAATTTTTAAGCTTTTATCATAAAATTTACATGATGAGTTTTTTTCTTTACTGTTTTGTAGTTTTTTTTAAGGTAATAACTATCGCAGGTTTGTCTAAAAATAAGCAATTTCTATTAATGATATTTTACATTAATTCTTGCGCCTTTAAATATGCATAAGTACATATACGTATGTATATAAATTGGACTTGAACCCAACTATCCCAACCTTCGCTAGATAACGAAAATCTTCAAGTTCGCGACGGTCATTCACTAGTATTACCGTTATGTATAAATTAATAAAAATAGTATCTAATGTTCTTCGCCAATTTTTCAATATTTGTTATGTATTGTAAATATTCTGTCGAGTTAGCTTTGATTGAAGTCATATTCGGTTCTTATGTGGATTTTCATCAAATATTTTGTTTACATTTTCCTCCATTTAATTTTATATGTTTATGTTGATGCAAAATGTTCACCATTCTCAATAACTCTTGTTATGGCAAAATATTATTTCTTTTAAAAATCAATTCTTTTTTTACGTTTTCCTAAATTATTTTTTCGTGTAAATATCTTTGTATCAGACTTACTTTATCTACTGTTTTCGTATACTTAGTATAAGAAAACATATTTTTGCGTTAATAAGTAATTATGATCGAGTTAAATTCGTTATCGTTAATAATTAAGAACATTTACCAACTGCTCATTTGTTTTCGTTTAGGAAACTTCGTTAAGTACGAATTTATTGGAAACAGATACAATTGTATTATTATTATACTATTTAAAATAATTGTGTTTTCCTTATAATAAAAAAAATGGAAGTTCCTACTGAAGAATCTTTGTGTTAATTAGGTGTTTAGATTGCAGGGAGTCCCCTTTACCGATTGGCGATTACCAATTTTATTTCCCTAAAAATAAAACGTATAAAGTGAACGTACATATGCTAACTACTACTAGGGTTGCCAACATATCTTCGTATATTATATTATTACATTTCTATTTCTTTTTTTCACATCGGTTTTACGTTATATCCCGCATGCAGCAGAGTAGGCAAGGGTCCTTAATGTTAAGACACTCCTCTCCCTACTTTCCGCCAATTTCTGGAAGCATTGCGTGTTGAGTGGCGGAACTCAACGACCTGCTTTTGCCTCGACACAGCTCAAGAAATGTTTTTTTGAAATAAATTTGGACCACTGTCTGTCTGTACTTTAGAAGTTGTTATTCTAGTAAAGGCATATTTAATCTTTATTGTTTTTTTAGAATTTCCAATATTGTCTGTCAGTCATTCCTTGAAATCACATTATTCTAACGTGCTTTTGCAAGTTTATAAACATATAGAGTAGGTACATACTATATATAGAGTACGTTGGGGTAAGATAACTAATGGGTCAAGATCGTATAACTAGCATTAATTAATTAGGCATCATTTAATATTTCTTCGACGGTACATAGTAAACAGACCCGAAATTGAACGGACGGCAAGTCGGCAATCCTAACTATAGCATATGTACATAAATTTATTACAATCGATATTTATATTATAACTATTTAAGTATCACTGTTTTAAAGTTTTAGATAGAACTAGATGAAATATTTAACACTTATTACAATTAATAATGAGGTGAGGAGGTCGAAATAGAACAGTGATACACTGTGTTGTATAAGAAACCACTATAAAATCACTATAAGTACACTGTTACTAGATATTAGACGACAATGAATTGAAAATGAATGCAAGGATTAAATAACAACCAACAACGACACAGAAATAGTATAGAACAAAATCTATCCTTATTGTTTGAAATGAAGTGGTAATTCGCATACCGGCCGGCACTATGTTACATAAAACGAACGGTACTCACTTTTGTTTATGCTCAACGAGATGATTGGGACAATTGTCGTCCACCACACGTTCCGTCTCCACTGCCTCCTAAGGAAGAGTAAGAAGCTATGTAAATATCAACTATCGGTGCTCCGTGGACCGGGCGTGTGTCCCCCTCCGCGAAGCGAAACTTGTTATTGAACCGCAGTCCACAAGCTACGTCTTATATATATTGAAGTATGTTGATACAAGTATTCTTGGATGACGCTCGTACCAGCAAGTATACTATACCAGAGCGATGGGGTTTTCCACGTTGTAATCTAGAGAAATATATTTTAGCGTCCAGGATGTTTATATCATTATAGTAGTGTTTGATAGAAATAATTATGATAATAATATTTTTAATAAATTCGACGAACTAATCTTCAGTTCAATTGTTTCGCAGGTAATGTGCAGTCAGGTGAATTTTTATAATCATAATACAAAATACAATCACAGTATAATAATGCAATTTGTATTACGATATATCAGTAGTTTTTTTTTAATAATAAGTCTTGAATTAGATAATTAAGAAAACATAATATAAATATTTAAAACAAGATTAAAATTTGTTTGTTTACTTTAATTAAATTTTGAATAATAGATGATGGTTTCCCATTTCTTACTTTACGTACTAGGTATACTTATATAATTTATACCCCATAAATTATTGGATATGACCAGCTCTATTACCTGTATCTTTCTATTCTCCACTTGAAGCCACAAATAAAGAAGTTAGTGATAAGTATTTTAACAAGGATATCACCGGTTTGGAACTTGTGCTTCTGGGGATTTTCGGTTGCTACTCAAAAGTTTGAACCAGACGTAAACATCATAAAAAAGCATCACGCTTATCAATCCATCATTTTTCTTTTCAATTATAAATAAAAATTATAATTTCAATTAATACTTCTTCAATTTTTTTGTCACTCGAGTGTCAACTGTTGTCTATAATATATCCATGGACCAAAAAAGCTGACCAGAAAAGTTGGGAACGCAGGAATTTAACACTCAAATATTATCAATTATTTAAATTCAAAAATATAAGCTTTTCGACAATGTTATAATGCACGGAATATTACTTAATTCCATAATCGCAGGATCATCAATCAGGCTAGGCATCAAGAAAGTAAGTTGTGTAAGAAACGTACCTACTAGGTATAATATGTATGAAATTTAAAAAAACTTTTCGAATCAATAGTGAAGCATCAAGTTGGGGTTAGCGAACCTTTATTTGTTGGAAACTAGTTGCCGTCCGCAACTTAGTTTGCTTGGACTTGAGTCTTTATAAACCTTGTCAAGCAACTTCCATTTCGAAGTATAAGTGCATAGTGCGTAGGTATTTTTTTATATGTATTTTTCCCGACTGCTAAGGAAGGGTTATGTTTTTCGCGCGTATGCTGTATGCACCTGTGTATGTATATTCCTAATATAAAATAAAGTCATATTTTATTACCTCATATCTCCAGAATCGCTGAACGGATTTACATAATTGAGGTATCGTTAGATTCGTTTTAGCAGCCCAAGTGGTATTAGTTAGGTGACGTTAAAAAATAATAATCATGGTAGCTGCAAAATTGGTTTCGAATACCACAATATAGGTATCAAATTAAAGAGCGCAATACGAGCATTTCAAAAAGATATATCATTATTATAATTAAAATATTTAAAAATACAAATCCCCCTCCCCCCCACTGCATAAAACTAAAAAGAAAATAAACAAGCCCAACAGTTTATTAGGATTAACAGTCAGGACTTATAAGAAATTCTACCTATTATTAATTGAACAATAAAATGACCACATATTTAAAAAAAAAATCAATTTAGATAATTTTGATCCTTTCCATCAATCTGTGAGAATTTTTCTTTAAGATCCAAATGCATCAAAAATGTAATAAAAAAATCTGTTTAAACTTTATGTAATCAAACAATTTTTTTGTTTAAAACCATTTAATTTTCCCAATTATACACAAAGTACAAAATCATAATTATAGATATTTATATTGTCATATTTTTTTAATCTGATATATTGATATATGTACTCCAACTTATTTGGCGAAATTTAAAATATTCACTTGTTCACAGTGTACAATAAATATCAAAAGGCATTAAATTTCTACACTTATTGCTTTTACATAAGCAATGTTTTCTTTGTTTGATAGTAGCAAAAGTATTATTTTGTGTATTTCCACCATAATCTATTGTAATTTCATTTCCAGGGAAAATATCAGTAGAGCTGAATATACATAATTTTGGTATTGGACTATTAATTCTAACTGGTAATATTTCAGAATTGGGTTCACAGCTATGATTTATATAGCGCCCAATGTTACCAAACTTGCTAGGGTCTACAAAAGTTTGAATAGTTTTATTGTTAACATGTTCTTGGAGACAAAATATATAGTTCATTTTATTATGAGTTTGGTTCAAGTTATGTCTGTATGAAACTTGTGAATTTGTAATTATCTCACCTGCATATTCACATATAAAAGTACCTTTTAAAATAAACCTATTTGTAAATAAACCTAAACCTTTTAATTCATTTGTACATCTTTCAACAAATAAATTTTTAACAGGTCCATTTTGAACTAGCCTGTTACCACATTGCATAGAACATTGGCAAAATTTATTGCATTCAATAAAAGGAAACTCTTTGTAATTTTTCTTTTTATTGAGAATGCACAAATCTTTACTAGAAGTTTCTTCTAGAAAAGAAATATAGTTGGCGCCACCTGAAATTTTAAGGCAATAGCAAGAATCTTCTTCGCAATTCCCTCTACATTTGCAATTATGAGTCAGTTGAGAATTAAATTTTTCAGTTAAACTTTCATACTCATTGCTTTTCTCTTCAGGACCAAGAATATTTTCTTCCACATAAAATATTTCATAATCGGAGTGTGAATAATCATCAGTCATTTTATTTTCAGATGTTACCACGATAACTAAAATAAAAATAAGTAAGGCTCGAGGTGAGCTATATACCTAATTTAAAATATTATCTATATTGAGTAACTTGTATAAGCTACAAAACATAGAATGTGTGTTTTTCTCTAAATAATAATTAACACATTTTCTTATTTTTACAAAACACTTCAAATTTCAAAAGTTCATTATAATCGTCGTTATAATGAGCCTCGTTAGATAGTTAATAATGGTTAATAATTAATAAATAAAAGCAAGTGACAGGTACGTAGTAGTGACAGACAAGGAACATATGAAGGAACATATATACACTAGGTGACAGATGACTAGTATCCACAGAACACATTTGCATTGAACAGATCCATGTATCCATAGATTAAATAGCACACATACTGGTACTTGACATTGTCAATTCAACCAGTTATGTTTCCCAACGATTTTATGTTTATTTTTGTAATTCTTCTTATAAAACGTTAAAAGTTAAAAGAAATATTAAATTAAAAAGTATTTAAGAATGTAGTATATGACCAGGCATTCGAAAGCCTTAAAAAAATTTAATGTGTTTTTCGTTCTTAATGCGCCAAACGTTTGGCTTCCATCTAAACGCTTGTAAGCGCGTTCCTAGACGAACACGTTTGCTTTTCGACCGACGTCGAAATTGTTTCAACTTATGCGACAGGCTTGATATGTTGCAAAAAAAACAAAGGAAACTAAACTATCTGCATTCGGCAGAAAATCAATGTAGGTCAGTTTAACATTAGTGAAAACAGCATGAAACAAGTAATACGTTGATATTACTGTGTAAATTATAAGAAGTGAATATAAATTGGTTTGTTTATATACATAGGAATTTAAAATGGCTTTAAATTTTTATTTAAGAACAGTACACTAAGAATAATGTTTCATATATTTCCTTCGTTTACTATTTATAAAATTGTATTTTTTATGACTTAGCTTATATTAAAATAAACCAGTAGGTAATGGTACATTTAACCTGCGTTCATGTGGTGCTTACACGCTGGTGTTGGTGAAAGATCGGCAAACCTTCACAAGCATAGAAACGGCCTATATTATATTTATAGACCAAATCTATTTGAAGGTGTATTTTAAGCATAAAAATATTTTTATTATACTGTTGTAAGTTATAAATGAATATTTCGCTTATAATTGTATAATAAAGTTTATTAAATACGCTCATTTATTGACCACTGACTCCTTAAGACGGAATGACCATAGACATAATATACAAACTTCAATATGACAACTTGTTTTTAACCTGTTCGTAAGTGGTTGTCAGTTGAGTTATTATGTCGGTTGTCTGTGCATGAAACTGCGGTCGCGCAGGCGCAGTATTATGACGTGACGTAATTGTCCATTCATACTTTTTGTTCATTGAATGAGACAAATATTTTATTGACTAAGTGTTGTGTAAATCAAATTACAACTGTTACTGTCTAAGTCAATTCCAACATGAGTTATAATTAGCTCAATATTCCAGTGAAGTGATTTTTAGTGTTAAGAAGACATAAAGTGCATTCATTGATAAAGTAAAGCGCACGTATAGAGCACATGCGCAATGCGAGAATAATTCATTCGATTTAAACACTGTGAAAAACAACGTGGAAAAATGAATTTGCCCATTTATTTTCTGGTGCTCACGTTAAAATTACCTAGTTACTTGTAGCTTGTTAAAAACAGGCTCAAGTAGAACATTACGACACTCCGGAAGTGGCGGGACAAGCCGGCCGAGGGGCTCGTTCCGAAAGAGATAACAGCGGATGAAAGAGATAAACAGTTATGGATTTAACATGGCGGACGAAACGCGTAAAGTGCGAGTAGAAGAAAGATTGAAAATTAAGATTGGTATGTAATATTTCTATTTGTTTTTTTTTAGATTATACTTGTCTTTTTATTTTATGTAGGTTGTTCAAAATTATCATAGGCTAGTCTCCTTTTACTTTAAGTGACAAGTGAATTGTTGTCAGTGAGATGAACAGGTGGTACTACAGATCTCTTGAGATTTCCTGTCTAGATTTAAAAGGATATAGAGGATTACAAAATTTTCGGGAACTACGAAGTAGTTTTGAACGATGTTTTTGTATTAGTTCTTATTTAATTATTGACTGTACAAGGGCTAAGGTATCCTTTGTTTTTGTCATTGAACACTTTGACAGTTCGCGCACAGTTTATGAATGAATACCGTGAACACAATGAACTCGTGCTAAGATCATATTAGATTAGATATCTGGTGTATACTATTGTATTAGTCATTTACCACATTAATTCTATTTACATATATAAAAGTACAATCTTTGTATTTTTTTAAACAATATTATACTCTGAAACATTTTACTTTTATTATAAATACATATATTTCATAATCACATCATCAGGAGTCTTAAAAACAAATAAAAATAAAACCTATGAGATATTTTACAATTTTGACTTTATTATTTATTCTTCTCATATGATTAAAACATTAATTTACATATAGTAAAGAACACAATAGTTATTGACAAATACAATAATTACTATATTTACTATGCACCTATTATATATACAATGTGTGACTAATTTGTAATTTGGTAATGGTTTGTTGGTAGTATTAAATCAATTTATACACATTTTATTATTTTTATTTAACATTTATATTACTATTTCTTTTATTTATGGTTTAAAGTATGCATTGAACATGTTTTTTTTAAGCACAACTTAGCATCCTTTTTTACCCTTTTCTTCAAATTATTTGAGAAGATCAACTGTGCTATCAATAGGTTTCTGTGATTATTTCTATTAAATATATATGATAGTTTATACAATATATTGTTATTCTATCCTACAACAATCTTTTACAATGAGTACAATAAGAAAACTGATATCATATTTTACAAAAAAAGTGAATGTGTTTTATAACTTAAAGAAAATTCTGCTTATTAATAGTTATTTAGAATGGAAGTCCCTGATTGATTCCCACTTGGGAGAATCAGCTATTTAATATTTTTATTCCTTCAAAAAATTTTGCAGTGGCTCTTTAAAATTTCAATGCAACATTTGAGGACTTTCTAAACTTAAGATGATAAATAAATTAAATTATTCAATAATTGCTCTTAGTTTATATGAAGTAGAATTCTGAAAATTTAATTGAAATGATTTTAAAATAAAATCGGCAAAATTAAATTGTTATATAAAATGTTCATGATTGATTTATGTATGTAGCGGCGTGAACTCATAAATCTAAAGATAACACAAAGTGTGTCTGACGAGATAAGGGTGCAGTATGCCTTCCGGGGCGTGACCCTAGACCCTTTCAACTGTTCTGTTAGATATAACATACAATGAACCTTAAATCATAATATCAGAATGCTACTTTCATACTAAAACTTATATATAGACGTCATATTTTGCGATAACCTTATTTATAACAGATGTATCATAGTGTTATTTTTGTGATTCATTATTAAACTATTTTTACAGTGTAACCCATATTAAGTCTAGAAGTTTTAATATTAAGTTAAATAAGATACTTGACAATGACAGAATGATATTTAAACTTTCCAATTTAATAAGTTTGCTAACTTATTAAGGAGTAAGCATTCAGTATCCATGTATCTAATATGTATTCTTGTATCTTCATTATAACTGTATGGGTTGTTAATTATTTATTTACATTGTTTTAATATTTTTTGCAAATATTATTACAAAACTTGACATCTTTTTATACTTATGTATGAAGACTAAACTGTGTTTTTGTATTTCATATAACAAAGACAAAATTTTTCATTTTACTCTTGCATAATATACTACTATTTTTACTAAATGCTTAAAATAGGATAATAGAGATACATCCAAGCTATTGCTAAATATAAGTGGTAGGTGGCGGTGGAATTGCTAAGCTTAAAAAATTTATGTAGTATAAATTATTTTATAATCTACAGCCTATTTATAATTACTACAAAGACTGTAGACCAACTTAAAAAACTTTAATAAATCATTCATAGGATATGTGTGTAACACATAAAATTATTGTATAGTGTCGTGTGGGTTGTTGGTGCCAACAATAAACACGGCAAGTTTATTCTTTATGCTTATGGTAACTTCCGTTGAGTCTGTGCCTTATCTACACTGCACCTTTGTTCCTGCCATTACTTAGTTAACCCATCCAAATAGGCCACTGCTAATTGAATCCTATTACTTTTAATGAGCTAAATGATTCACCATCTGACACCTTTTGCAACAACTCTGATACAACATGAATATTTTAATTAAAATGAAACCTGTATATGTTTGTTTGCTATGCTTGCATTATTTATAGATTTAAAAATTGCCAAATATTCAATTTTATTATTAGTCTTTTAAAAATTTCAAAAAATTGGGTAAAAGTAACATTAATAAAAAGGCCAGTTGTGCTGCAGATGCACATAGTGTGACTGCAATATCGACTGGTTGTGGGTTCTTGATCCCCACTCGAGGAAATATTTTCATGTCCTCGCTCTCGTAACCAGGCAAAGCGCAGCGTTGAATTGCCACTGAACACGCAATGCATCCAGAATTTGGTGAAAAGTAGTAATATTTCAGCATTAGGTTCCCTCTGCCTATCCTGCTGTGTGGGAAATACAGCATGAAGCTAAAAAAATATTTCTACATAAAAACTAACTAAATTTTACAGAAAAACAATACCTAATGAGCAGATAAAGATCATTGTGTTATCTTTATCGTAGATTTACAATAGAGAATAATGTCAACTAGTTATTATGTATAATATAGAAAAATGTGAAGAACATAGTTAAAAAATTGAAAAGAAATACTTTAGTAATACACATTCGTTGTTGTCATCTTCGTGATAATTTAACATCCTTTAGAGGTCATGCTGTACAACTCACTCTAAGCAACTCAAAAGTTCAAGTAAATAAATCTCATAACACTTCTCTATTTTCTGTACAACTAAGGCTCGTATTTACCGCTCTCAATTCTGAGATCGATCTTGAAAAAGATTTACAAAACCCAGGCCTGAGAGTCATTGCTTGTTGGGAGGGAGAACTCAGCGTTAGTACTCATCGGACATAAAATTATAATTCGTACGTGACTGTTCAAATTGACACAAATATAGGTTGTTCACTCCAAATTAATACTTTACAGTTTCACGGTGTATCCCGCACACAGCAGGGTAGACAGAGGAAACCGTTAAGACACTCCGTTCCCTACTTTCTGCCATATTCTGGAGGCATTGAGTGTTGAGGGGCAGAACTCAACTCCGCAAAAAACAAAATTAACGCTATACCCACAATCTGTCGCGTTTACAGTTGCACACTTGTGCCCCATGCGTGTTCAATTAATACTAAGAAATTATTTAAAAAAAAAGGTAAATACAATAATTGAATGGCACCTACATATGTATAAATCGCTTTAGATACAGTATATGTAAAGCGATTTATACATTTATGTAAACTAATGGTATTGAAAATATAATAATACGCAGCGAGGCGGCGAGGGGGGGTGTGCTGGTAGTTACCGCTGTGTCTGCCATAGACCACACTCCGTGAATGGGGCGGACTAGCGTTTTCCATTCAACCTAACCATTCATGGAAACTCGTCCCTCCGTTAATGAAAAACGCTCTCATTTGTCGTCGTCGTTCGTTATCGATGCTCATTTTCCATTCAAAAGTATCTACTATCTGTATATCTGTAGTGATAAGATTACCGTACACTTTATTAACGAATGAAATTGCATGAATTAGCTAGTGGTATTTGCTAAATTGTTTTTGTAATTAAATTTTTGCAGGCGTGTCTTGCGGGGTATTGACCTCGATAGTATGCCCGTTTATTCATTCTCTACCAATTTTGGTTTAACGATGAATTTTGTATGAGGTTGTTTAGATTTCACTTTCAGTGCAGTACTATAGACTGTTAGCAATTCTTTAATAGTAGATACGTTATAAAAATGAATATGTATGACATATAAATATAATCATCAGCATTTTCTTTTTAAATATTGCAAAATAATAAAAGCAACGAGCCATGTAAAAAAATATTTGGAATAATAAATGTCATGCAAATGTAAATAACATTATACTAAAATAGTTTTTTTTTTGATAAAATTATATTACAATATTTATAACAATCGTTTGCTACAAGAATACAGGTGGGTGAAGACCTAGATTAGAATTTGCTGCTGGGCAGCTTGTAGGTGGGAACTGTAGAATATGATTAACAATAAATGTTTATTCATATAGTGTAAAACATAAGAAATTATAAATTACAGTAGTCCTTTTAATACGCCATATCATACTTTCCAGAATGCTATATAAAATTTAAAGAAATAATAAACATTGTAGGATTTTTTACACACACACACACACACAAACATTTCTAAATTATTCAATGAAAACACCTTGTGTTGATTTCGAAAGAGTGCGCCACGCACAAGTGTGGAAACAGCGTAATGACGATATGCGCCATTGTAAACGCGAAGCCAACACAAGACGCGTTTCCTCAGGTAACCATAGTTAACCATTGAAAGGTTCCCGTTTCACTCCCACGGCCCAGTTCGTGGCGTGTGCTGCCGTCGACGTATAGCTGATGATGACGGTTGTTTTTGCATCAACAATTATGTGCAGTTTGTCGCAACTAGCTAGTTTCTCTCGTATTACAATTATAAGTTTGTGGGACTGTTGGTACAAGGTCTTTGTTTCCCCCTAACAATCGCCACGATCTTTCTTAACCACAAATTATGCGTGTTACGATGAGTGTTAATTTAGACAGCGTTTAAGTGAAAGGTGCATACAGACGTATATACATACTTTCCCTGACATTTATAGTAATGAACGACCTTCAATGGCCGTAGCTGCATATTTTGATTGGTTAAGCTTAAATATATTTATATTATGTAGATAAACTGCTGGTTAGTCTCGTTATAAAATGTAGCGCTGGTTCCTTGCAAGTACTAGAATGGATATATCAGTCATGGTCAAATAAAGGAGCTCCACTTATTTCCTCATTACAATTGTGTATATATTTGTATGTTATACTATTTTATTATATAATCATAATTAATGTTAAAATATTTCATTTTTTTTTATGGTAACTAATTGAATATTTTTATTAATTGTAATATATAATATAATAATCAATTATTTTCTTATTTAATTAAAAACATTCTTAACCGTTTCTCGTGTGGTCAACGGTGTCAGTCATGGGTTGAGGACTGAGGTATGCCGCTCGGTACCTCGCCTTACTTGCCGTATAAAGCTATATCTTACGAGGTCGCAGTGTATAGATAGTTGCGTAACCAATAAACCTTCCGTTTATTACTATTATTTAACTTCTTAACCTACCCACGCATGTTTGATGTTTTCTCTAAATTTTACGTTCTTCTATTTTTGCTATTATTTTATAAGGTAATTGTGGTCTTATTGCATATACTATACATATTTATTTTAATTAAAAATTTAATGGAGCACAAGTGTGACTGTAAACACGACAGGTTGTGAATTCGATCCCCACTCAAGGAAATTAAATAATATTTTCATTTCTTTGCTCTGGTGTAGAGGCAACTCAGCGGAAAGTCGGAAACGGAGTGCCGTTCCCCGAATCCGCTTAAAATTGTGAAAAAAACTAAAAAGTGAATATGAAAAATAGTTTTTTTTTTGTTACTAAATAAATTACTTTGACTAGGAACTGGTTTATTAAAAAATAAAAGATAATTGTTATTGTTTTGATGTCAAGGTGCTTAGAAACGTAAATGTAATAGGTACTACGAGTATGGTGACACTCGAGCGTAGCCATAAGGCAACCAAATGACGCGTGTAATTGTAGATACCTTGTTGAGAATATTGTATATCATTTCATATATTTACATTTCTATATAAATGTGATTTGCTATCTGCATATTATATTATAAAAAAACTAACTCATAGCTGAATCAGTATATGACAGGCATTTATTTATGTCAGTTTGTCTGTGGCTCTTAATTAATCGATGACATTTTTTTTCACTATTGTATTTTGAAAAAAAATCCTTAATATTTAGTATTTGTTTTATTTTAATCGGTTCATGAATGAAAAAGTTATGTCAATATAATGAATTGCATACGATATTATTTCTACAAAATAAATGTTTAATGGAGCTGGTTGAAACTTTGGCTATCCAATGTATGGATGGTCCTTAAAATGACAATATTATTAGATCACGATAGTTATTCAGATGAGAAAATAAATAATAATGTAGTAAAAGCGGGAGAAGCCGCGAGCGGGGCGCTAGTCAATAATGTTAATATTATCGGCCAATTTTGTTAAAAATGTTTTCATCTCTCGTCGTAATGTTCTCAAATTAAGTTCTTAAGTCTTTCCGAAAATTATTTAATTAGAAGTGTAAGAGATCATTATGAAGTATATACACTAAATTTCAATTTGAATGAATAGTATATTAAACTTATTTATATTTTTCTTAGGTGAAGCCAAGAACCTACCAGCTCGCAACAATGGCGCCGCCTGCCACCGTGACATCTACTGTGTGCTGTCACTTGACCAAGAAGAAATATTCCGCACTTCCACTATGGAGAGGACACTTAAGTGAGTAAATTTACTAGCAATAAACTAATACATAAAAATAGGTTCACAAGCGTGTAACTGAAAATATGAGGGTTGTAGGTTCGATTCCATTCGGTGTATGAATTATTATTTATTAATATTTTCATTTCTTCGCTCTAGCATAAGTATAGCACGGCGTCGAGTTCCGCCACTCAACTTGCAATAACTCGAAAATGCGACGGAAAGTGGGAACGGAAAACGGAGAGTCTTAACACTAAGTTCCCTCTGTATACCCTATTTGCGGGTGCAGCGTGAAACTGAAAAAAAAACAAGAAATAAATGCTTTTTATCCAATTATTATTCTTGTAACATGTTAGGTTTATATTTGGACAATTTATAACGGTCGCTTTGTAAAACTTCCGGGCGATCTTCCGGCTACTATTATCGGGTGGGAAACGCTGCTAACGTGTAACATATTAAATTTAGGGCGCGAATTGCCGAGTGGGTCAAGGTTCCTTCGTTGTGAATGGCTGAATAAATAAAAATTACGCAATACTACGGCGCAGAAATGCTGAATTAAGATTAATTAACAATGAGTATATTAACTCAGCTTAAATTATATGTGTATTATAAATAATAAGCGCTTTATTATTTTTCTTTTGTTCTTTAAAATGTGCAATTGTATTTTTATTATGCGTTAACTTTGCTGGTTGTCGACTTTATTTATTCTCTTTTTAATTTTTTCAATGTATAATAATAGTTTACTTATCGTTTTATAAGGAATATGATTTTTTTTATGTCGTGTTCATGCCAGAAAAAGGTTACTTTATAGGTTATTAATGGATTAACTCGATTACCTATATGTTTTATTAAAAAACTGTGGAAACAATACGCTGAGAGCTCTGTAAATAATACTATGTAACAAGGTCTGTAGAACTTACGTAACCCTTTTTAGACTTATTAGAAATCGTATGTCATAAATTACTAATTATTAATTATTATTAATTATTAATTAAATGGTTGACATGTTAATAATACACGTAAAACGCAAGACTAAAGCATCATATATTATTCTCAAACTTCGAACACATTTCAATACTATTAATTTATAGAGTAAAACATATTTTTTTATTAAACATGCCAAACAGAATGGCAGTAAGGATCAACTCTTACTATTATGTCAATAAAAAATGTATTTAATATGTACTGTGCTTTATGAAATTATTTCATCAAAAAAAGGCAATAAAAATCAGAGCTCTACCGTTTTTTTAACGTTTTCCTGAGTAAGTTAATGTAACCAAAGGGAGGATTTGATTTGGGAAGCTCGAGGAGGGCGGCGCGGCGTCACACCACGTCCCGGATGCGTTTCCGGTGTGTGTGCGTCGGTGCGGAACGTCCCTTCCGCTACACCCTCGCCATTCACTTTTTGGAATGAATGAGACAGTTACCTACGCTTTGTCGGTTACTTTGGCCATTGATAAAAATATATATAGAACAACAGATATTTTAGTTTACTAAAAATATAGAAATATTTATCTAAATATATATCTCCTCTCTCCATTTATTGGCTCTGGTGTCGGGGCAAAACGCGGTGTTCACTTCCGTTCTGTGTACGGTATCCAATGGTATGCTATAGCTGCTATTACCTAAATATTTTTTATACATATGTATAAGAAATATTTATTAATTTGACAATTGCATCCCAGTTTAAAATGAACTAATCGAGCGGAAGCAATATAGTGATTGATTAAATATTGACCTCCGGAGGTGAGCAGGACGCAGCAGCGGGTATCAAAGGAAATGTCACGTCGCTCATAGACATATAATGGGTTCTTTGTCTCATGATACGTTATCAGTGACGACTTCCAATGCACCGCTCTGCGACACTGTGCCATGTTGAAGTTGATAATACTCATTCATATTTTAAAACTAGAGACCTGCTCGCGGCTTCGCCCGCTCCAACTACTTACTTATTGATCTACTAATTTGCATTACTTTCGTTTTCTAATGATAATATCATCCTTTAAAAGCTATACCAATATTGAATAGTAAAGTTTTAGTCCATTCAATAAAACAGTTTTTTTTAGGAATTTTGTCAAACAACATTTTTCGGTTAAGCCGTTTCTGAGATTAGCGTGAACGAACACACAAACAAAACATACAAAAGAAATTAAAGATTTGTTTTTGGTTCTATTACGTACCTACTACGTTACGATTTAAATATAAGAATACATTTATTTATATGCTTTTTATTATAATATAGTACAATATATGTAGAAATAGTTTTTAAAAATTATTATTTTTGAACAAATCTACAAATATTTATACTGTGCTGGACCAACAAAAAGCATGACAAACGTATACGAGTTGAGCCCTATATTTAACTGGAAGCGCTCATCGTATGAAGTCATTTCCAGAAACCGTTTCGTCTCTGAACCGTCATAAAAACTAATCCTTTCAAATCTAGCGGTGTCGTTGCATTGGCGGAAGTTTTTAAGTGATAAATTGATGCGGAACCTCGTGGCCGGGCAGTCGGCTACTTAAGTACATTGCTCTGTTCCTCTTATGGAACCTTCTTTGTTTTTTGTGACCGGTGTGTATATAGGCACTGTGGTTGTGGCCTTTTCCAATTATTAACTGTTTATATAAATAAAAATGAAATAAATTTCAAAGTATCGCCGTTTATATTAAATATTTATAATTTTGTTTCTGGTTAAATGGCTTTTAGTGTTGTTCAGTATTTTAAACGTGTACGTCGATTGTAGGTGTAGGTTTTAATCTGGGTTTTGTGTGTTTTACCTATAAACCTTAGCATTGGGTTATGTCGTTCATTGTGGAATGTATTCAAATGGGTGCATAGTGGATATCTCAAGATTAATAAAAAATATACACTTTCTAATCTGAACAAACACCAAGAGTATTGTTAATCTTCTATAATTATCTACTAGTTTCTAGTAAAATAAGGAGGAATCTTTTCAAAGCGTTTGTGATAAATTTTAATTCAAACGTTGCACAAAATACGATAAAGAATGTGTATAATACGCCGCCCGCTCGGCTGGTGGCTGTTCCGCCTCCGGTTTATAAATATTGGTGCGGCGCCGGATGTGCACGCCAGTCTGCTTTATTGCAATGATATTTTCGTTTATTACAAAAGTATTGAAGGGACATTTAAAATATGATTTAAGTTTAGTCATTTATATAGATTCATCTATTGTAATTACATTAACCAGGCAAGCAATGCGTTTTCTACTCTCTGGAGATAGTTTGTGTAGAAATATATAATATTTATTAAAAACCCAGCTGATAATTCTCCATAATGTTCAAATCGCAAGTTCTAAATTTTGACGTAGTTATGTAAATATTCATATATATTATAATAGTTGATTATGAACTACGAAATTAATTCATAATTTCCACATTGTTGCCTTCTCAACATTAATTTTCATAATAGCCATTGTGCATTCAGTTCAGAGTTGTATGGTATAATCACAGTAAGGTAAGGTGAGTGTCAAAACTTTCACCTTTGTCGTGAACGATGCGTGCCCACGCGAATCCGTGCCGCGATCATTATCATCTTTGAAGGGATACGCTGCCATAAAAAAATACTCACAAGTTTGCTTTCTAATTCCTCCTGACGAAGAATATTTAGTATTTTCTCGAAGAATGTAGAGTTTAATTACATTACTGATATATGAGGTTTTATTGTAATTTAAAATAATTTTTAATTCCACTATATGTCATATAATAATAACATTTCGTCTATGGATTTGTATTAAATTTATAATTCCGTTTAAATAAAATTAAATTTTAAATATTTCTACACAATATAGAGGAGTCTAAATATTAACTTTTAAGTAATGTGCTGTCAACATTTATTCATATTTAAGTTTATTCGATTATAAAGAATACAAACAATATTCTACCTCTTTTGGATCATAGTATCTTTTATTTTCAGCTTCATGCTGCATCCCTCATGTAGCAGGATAAGGCAGAGAGTGCCTAATGTTAAAACACTTCGTTCGGACCCCACTTCCCGCCCGCCCGTCTCGGAGGCATTGCGTTTTGAGTGACGAAACTCAACGTCGTTGCCTCAACATAGTAAAGAAATTAAATATTTCCTTTCCTCGACCGGGAATCGAACCTACAACCTGTCTAGTTGACCCGTTGTCTGCCTGACTAGTTGTCTGTCTGCGCCAAGAATGATCTCAAAAGTACCTAGTAGAATTATAGTACCTTAAAGCACAATTGTAAAAATTGAACTAAATGTCGTTTAGTAATAGTAAATAACATGTGATATATAGCTGTTATTCATTAATTATTGTAATAATTTATAAATAAAGTGTAAATTATGTTGTGTTTGTTATAATAATAAATATCACACTTGTTCCACTGATAACACTTAAAACTCTGTCAATTTATTCCTTACAACAGTCATCATCATTTTGATATCCGTTAATAATTATTAATTACTTGCAAATAAATATATTATGTACGTATTACATACGACTTTATTCTTTAGACTTTCAATTATAAGAATTAAATATTATTAGTTAATATTATGCTTAAATTTATTTTAAATTATTTATAGTAATCATTCATAGTAATTAAAGCTTTTTTGTTTGTTTCAGCCCATTCTTCGGCGAAGAGTTCCAGTTCGAGGTACCACGAAGATTTAGATATCTATCCATATACGTGTTCGATCGTGACAAGCATCTCAAACAGGATAAAGTCCTCGGAAAGGTTGCTATCAAACGAGAAGACTTACAACGATACAACAACAAAGACCACTGGTTCGCCTTGCGACCGGTGGACGCCGACTCCGAAGTGCAGGGGAAGGCCTACATTGAACTCACACTCGAAGACTCCCGGAAACGGCTGCGGATGGACCCCAAACCGCCGGACCCGGATCCGCCTTCCGACAACTGCTCGACGAAGGCAAAAGCGAATAATCTCACTAGGCTATCAGAATATTGTAAGGAGAGTATAAGGTTCGGTTCAGGCTCAAGTTCGACGAGTAAAAAGCACTTAAGTCCAGTATCCACGGAGCCAGCGCTGGCCTTGTCGCGATCGGAAAGCCTCAAGGATCGTGCGCAATGGGCGGTAAGGACGAAGCCGCCCATGCACGCCATGTCGGAGTCTGACGCGTCACCCACACCCACCGCCGCCGACTACTGGTCGGATCCAGAGAGACACTGTGCGGCCCGCGTGGGCCCGGATACCCTGCGGCTGCGCGTTCTCGAATGTTCTGAACTCACCACGAAGAACGGTCAATGCGATCCATTCGCCCTCGTCACCTTATTATACTCTAACGGTAGAAGGATCGAGAGGCGCACAAAGCCGAGAAAGAAAACCGTTAATCCTCAATTCGATGAAATATTTTGTTTCGATCTCGTAATGGAGGCGGACCCAAAGGACAAAGATGGTTCTCAAACGGTAAGTTTTTAACAGCAAGTAATTACATGATTTTGATTTGTTATTTGTCCGTTGTTTTATTATCTTTACATTTCTTTTTAAATAGGCAGGAGTAGCGTGTGAAGCGAGAGTGTCTGTGTGGCACGACGCGGCCACGCCAGTGTTTCTCGGTGAGGTGCGATTACAACTGCGGCAACCGGCGCCGGCGCCTCTCTGTGCATGGTAAATTATTTAAACTAACAAGACTGACACTAATTGGCCCAAATGCGTATCTTGCGAGCAAGTCTCCAGTCGTATGCATCATTGTTTTATAAATCACCAACGATACCGAGAAGTATTACGTTTCGTAATTATCGTTGAACCTTTTTTTTTTTGTTTTTTGTATTCTTTTTTTATCTTGCAAACTTATTATTTAGATGCCTTTTGCTGGATTTCATTAAATTTTCAATTTATAAGAAAGTAATTTCGAAAACTTATAAGTGTACTTGCAAACGTACTTATTAACATATTTATGTTGGCGCAATTATGTTATTGATTAAAATTATATGAATACGTTCCTTGGTCCAGTTAGCTAGTTTTACAGACAAAATTTTAATAGACAAATGTAGAGAACTGAATGAGATTGTCGTGACGTAGGAGCTCAATCGTGCGACTGTGTAAACGTGCTATTCCCACTCGACGTAATAAAATATTAAATATTTTTATTTACTCGCTGGTAACGAGGCAAAGCGCAGCGTTGATTTCCGCCACTCAACATACAATGCCTCGACATCGACATACAATTCAGCAGAAAGTAGGAAGCGGTAGTGTTGTAATGGAAACGCAGTGTCTTAACATGAAAGTTCCCTCTGCCTTCCCTGCTATGTGTAGGATATTACTATAGAGGCCATCGTTCCACAGTGGGACGATTCCTATTCGGATTAATAAATAATTTTTATTTCTATATTTTTCCATAAAAAAAATATTTCTCTACTCTGGTAAACAAAGCACTTGTGGGAAAAAGTGTTAAGCTGAAAAAAAGATCACGATATATCTATACACTCTGTGTGCCTCAAATTCTCAAAAACGCATGGGAATAGGCAAAATCACACAAATTAAAAACATATTAAGTACTTAATTGTATCCACACTGTACTGTATATCTATTAAAATGTTTTTTAGTAGTTTTAACAACTAAAAAAAATATGCGTAATGATAAATATTATTTATCCATATATCTGTAGGTTCTTCTTGACATCGCGGGCGGGAGGAGCACTATCGCGGGGCGCAACGCCGCCGGGTACGCGCCTGTCTGCCGCCGGCAGCTCCACGCTGGGCTCCCTGCGCCTGCTGTTGCAGTACACCGTCGACCACGTGTTCCCGCTGCACCACTACAATCAACTCGAGGAGCTGTTCTTGAGGAGCGTACAGCAGAAGGTATGATTACTTGAGTGAGGCAGATGAGGCAGATTTTGGTTGCACTTAACTAAATGATAAAGTTCGGTAAAGTAGTGAAACTTTGTAAATATCAAATATTTAACAAATAATAAGCAAACTATTTTCTTATGAATATATCATCAACAGCCCATAACGACCTCTGCGGTGTACATCCTGGGCGAGATAGTTTCAAGTAAAACGGACGCAGCGCAACCACTAGTGAGGCTCTTTACACACCACGACCTCATAGTCCCCATTGTAAAGGAACTGGCCGATGCGGAGATTTCAGTTTTAACGTGAGCTTATTTAAATATTACTATTTTTAACTGCATATGTATATTTCGTTAATATATTCTAATTTAAGTGTAAATTTTATATTTATATATATACATTGTAAAGCTTTGTTTCATGCTGTTTGTTATATATTTGCATTTAATTATTTTAATAATATTGAATTTGATTCATATATAATTCTGTCTAATGAAACTTTTAATAATTTTCGACTTCTTGATGTTGATAACCGAATTATTCTACCTATAAATAACCAAATTCGTATTTTATTAACAGCTGCAGATGTAATTCATTCTTGAACAATTCCATCATTAGGAGTAAAAATTGATGCTAACCGAGGGCGATTAAATCAAACTAGATTTTTTATTAATCGCCCTGGAATTTATTATGGTCAATGTTCTGAAATTTGTGGGGCAAATCATAGTTTTATACCTATTGTTATTGAAAGAATTCCTATAAAATTTTTTATTAATTGAATTAATAATTATTTATTAGATGACTGAAAGCAAGTACTGGTCTCTTAAACCATTTTATAGTAAATTAGCACCTTATACGAAAGTGTGACCTCAATTAATGTTTTTAATTTGATATTAAGGTAATAATTTGAATGTTACATTATTATTTCAATAATTCAGATTTTATGAGATCGTCTTCGCAATTTTGAGTTTGCCAACTTTTTCATAATTAGGACAAAGTTATTAAATGTATTTAATGAGTATAAAAAAATATATATATTTCCCAATACAACAATAATAATCCAAAACTCAACGCATACCCACGGTCATTACTTTATCATTAAACTTTACGTCCCAGCATAATCATTGTCATTAAAATCTGAAAATTGATATAGAAATCCGTATACGAGTAAAGAGAGCGGCAACCATCTTATAATGATATCATTAAGCGATATTTATCTTGGACAAGAAACAAACTATGTACATAATTATAATTTATAATCGTGTAGAAATTACAATGCAACGGGACTGTTTTGTGTGAATTTCGAGAGCAATTTCGTTTATCGCAACATCACCTTGACCACGTTTACGTGTACACCGTGTATATGTAGTGCCCATAAAAGTGACTGTTTTTGTTGTTAGTTCTATGACTTATATTCTATGTATCCTATCCTATTCTATATCTTATAAAACAAAGTCGCTTTTCGTGTCTGTCTGGCGTTTCTAACTCTTCTTATTCTAAAACACCCAACGGATTTTGATGCGGTTTTCACCATTAGGTCGAGTATTTTTCGTAGAAGGTTTATATTATAGTTTATTATTTGTACATTCTTATGTAAATTAACATAAATAAGATAAATGTGTATAAAGTCCCACCCGTTGAGATACTTTCGCGTATGCGCTGCTTTAATCGTAAGTACTACATGAAAAAAAAATACTAGAGTATTGTTCCTCTTAATGAGATCTACAAAAAAGTCAGCGTATTCGTATCTTTTAAGAATAACGTGTAGTTTTTTCTGTATAAAAATAATAATTTCAATATATATTTTTATTGTGAGGGATATTTTTCCATAATGGTATAAATCCTTATCCTTTAAAATACTTTATTAATTTTCTACGTTAAACGAAGATAAAATTTACTTTTTACACTATTTCGAAATTGCGAATAGTTTTACAGAAAAAATTACATTTAATTGTTGACACATCGTGCCGTTAACGCATCAGCTGTATCGCCTCAAGTTTCACTTATCCCTTACTCTTCGCATATAAATAAGTATATTAGTTACGTTGGTCAATTAATGTAGATCAAAACTGTCTTTTACTGTTTTTCATTTTAATAAGTACTTTAGAAGTTGTTACAATATCAAAAAATCCTTGCTGCGAAACGGCTTATACAAGCGCGTCCCCTGCGCCCGCCTAACACTATAAATAACCTAACACGCATCGGTGGTTCAGTGGTAGAATGCTCGCCTGCCACGCGGGCGGCCCGGGTTCGATTCCCGGCCGATGCATTCTATTTAATTTTCCTCACAGGCAGCCACGTAGTGCTTGCTTTTCATCAGGGACAGAATACCCTCTTCAGCATTAACCACAAGCTCGAAAAAAAAAACCCGCCTGCCTCTATAGCAACGAAGATTTAGATGCGTTTGCACGTATTGGATAATTGGAGTTGAATGTATTATTTCAGCGCGATATATTTGGTTTCATATTTTTTGTAGTAGTTATTAGTAGGTAGGTTTTTGTTTATAATTTCTTCCGTTTAAAAATAGTCATTTAACTATCTAAAAATAGTCATTTAAATATATTTTAATAAGTACTTGAAAAGATTAGTAGCACAGATTTAAAATTACGGTACCTACTAAAAAATCCTTGCTGTGTAAAACAATTGGAAAATCCTTATTGAAACTACGAAAATGCGGATTGCATTAGGGTTTAATTAATTTTCACATTATCTTAAGTGCCTTGCAAACATACATTATATGAATGATCCAGTAGTAAAAGCGGGCGAAGCCGCAAGAGGGTCGCTAGTATATATATATATATATATATATTTCTTTTAAGTATTGAGTGTTTAGGTGTTTTAATTGCATTATATTGTTAACTTAACTAAAAAAAATAGTTAGCCAAAATAAAGGGTAACTTCACTCTTTTATTTCCTATGTCAGCTTTTTGTTAAAATAAGCAGAATTAACCTAATTTTAATTAATCAAAATAAAGCCTTAAATGTTTTTAAAAGTATGCCACTCACTATAGGCAGATTGAAAGTAAAAAAATAGTAATATCTTTATACTTAATATATATTATATTGTACATATATGTAAATATAATTTATTTTAAACACAGACTAATAAAATATATGATTCTTGTTCTGTTTTCGCAAAGATAACGCTCTCTTATCAAGGCAATAAATGTTCTCAGCGATCTCAACGTGCTCACAGGAAGTGAATGTAACGTAATAGCGTCGATAAACCTTATAAACAAATCGACATTGATATGCGCGTAGCGATTTTGTATGGTATTTTTGAAATGTTTTATGTTTATAGAATCTATTATATTATTTTTAATTATTAAGGTGTTTTTGTTTCTATAAAAAGCTAGTTGTAATCATAAATAATTCTCTTACTCATCTATTTCTTTCTTTTAAAGTTAAAAGTTAAAAGAAAAGTAATAACATAATTATTAACGCTATTACTATTTATTTTCTATATATATATATATATATATATATATATATATAAACCTATTATTTGTCCATACTAAATATTTTTAAACAATACTTAATAATAATAAATATATCCTACCTAGATGTTTTCAAACTATGTAAAATATATATTTTTTAATAGTATTTAAATATTTTATCTTCTATTTTTTTGTTTATATCAGTTTTAAGTATTTTCCCCAATAGCGGGTAAGGTAGAGGGAACAAGTGTTAAGTCGCTCCGTTTTTTACTTTCCACTCATTTTGAGACATTGCGTGTTGACTGACGGAAGTCAATGTCGCGCTTTGTCCAGCAAAACAGAGGAATGAAAGTAATTTAAATAAATATAATATTTACAATATTTCAATCGGAAATCGCCACAGCACGACTGCCTCGTATCCGTATATTAAAACAAAATAAAACAACGCCATTGTTAACCCACAGCGACGCGACTACGATCTTCCGCGGCAACACCCTCGTGTCCAAGATGATGGACGAGGCGATGCGGCTGACGGGCGCGTCGTACCTCCGTGGGGTGCTGCGCCCCACGCTGGCAGCCGTGCTGGCGGAGCGCCGCCCCTGCGAGATAGACCCCGCGCGCGTCAAGCCCGCCGCCGCCGTTGCCGCTAACCTGGCCAACCTGAAGGACTACGTGGAGAAGGTTAGTGATACGGTCCAAATGATGATTGGCGTCCCTTAAAGGGTTACCAGTGTGGGTAAATTGAAAAACTACGTTGAGACGCCTCCGTTACCTTCCGCGCCGTGCCGGAACGGTCGAGGAATTGTGGCCGCCTCAAGTTACGTTTTCAAAAGTTTTGTGCATTATTCAGTAGGAATTAATAGTCAAAAGTAAGTGAATTTCAAATCGGTGCAGCCATCTGCAGGGTAGTTTCTTTAGAATTGAGTCAGAAACAAACTAGTGTTAACACCCTATGATTTTATCTTATCAGTCTGGTTAGAGGGTGTTAGGTTCGTAACCTTACAAATGTGAATATTAAAGAACAGACTATTTTCTCTGATTATTTTTCTAAAATATACAAGATGCGTAAAGAAATAAATGAATTTTAAATTTTATACACGATCGGTCTTAAAACTATAATTACATATAACTTACGCGACCACGAAGAGAGACCAGCTAAACGTAATTGGCTCATGAGTAATTTTTTCGAACCCAACTTTAATGACTGTAGTAAAACAAACATCGAGCTTAATGATGACCGAGCTGTGTGTAGTAGTAGTAAAGGTGTGTTCGCACACATCGAAATTTTGTCTCTACACTTATCTGCAATTACTATCGCTGCTAACTTCCGGGATGATAAAAGAGTTTGTGTGTACTTGCACTAATTACTGTTTTTATTTTTGGACTGGTTTTTACCCTCGATTTTGTCTATGTGAATTTATATTTGGGGTCATAGGGAAAGTTACTTCAAATTTTATTAAGAATTTAAACGAGCCAGTTCCTCTCGACAAGATATGCTGTCTTTATAATTTAATGCTGCCTACCTTCCATAATACATTTGCAGTGTTATAAAAAATCTGGTTAAGGAATCATTTTTTACTTTATTATTATTTATTTATAATGTTAAAGAGAACTTTCGTTTTTGTTGTTCAGTAATACAGGTGTTGTTAAATATTTATATTAGTGTGACAATGATGAATTTTACAAATTTATGGGCATGGGCACAAGCATTACATTTTACATGTAACGCCTCGCGAATTCTGTGAAATGTCTTAACACTACCTTCATCTATAAATACATTATCAAGTAGGATAACAGAAGCTTTTCATTATCCCAGGTGTTCGCCGCCATCACCTCGTCGTACGCGCAGTGCCCGGCCGCCATGTGCCGCCTTTTCGACGCACTGCGACAGTGCGCGGCGCGTCACTTCCCCGCGAACGCGGAGGTGCGCTACTCCGTGGTGTCGGGGTTCATATTCCTGAGGTTCTTCGCGCCCGCCATACTGGGGCCGAGGCTGTTTGATCTCACTAGCGAACAGATTGTGAGTTTTGATTTTTAAGTTTGTTTGGTGGTAATTGTTCTAGTCGTTTTGTAATGGCTATTTATTAATAGATATTTGTTTGATAATGTTGAAATTTATTCAATAAAATTTCTCATTTATTGTAGTTATTTCTTTTCGTTTCTTTCGTGAGGGAATGATTTAAATAAGATATATAATTCCCTGCAATGACCATATAGCAAAGCGTGTCAGCAAATTAAAGAAAAATATGGAAAAATTTCTCAGCTAAATGTAATACATATTATATAAAAAACAATATCTACTATCAATTCCAGGATCCGCAAACGAATCGCACTCTAACCCTGATCTCCAAGACGATCCAGTCCCTTGGCAACCTGGTGAGCAGCCGGTCAGCGCAGCAGGTCTGCAAGGAGGAGTACATGGCGGAACTGTACCGCAGCTTTTGCACGCCCAGACATGTATGGATATATATTTTTTGTTTTTTTTCTGGTTTTAGTTTTATGTTGTATCCCTTATATAGTGTGGTAGATTAGAGAAAACTGTGTTACTGTTTTCTGTCTAATATTCGAGGCGTTGTATAGGAAGTGAAAATAATTCACTCCCTCTAGTGGGAATCAAATCTACAGCCTTTGCGATTATAGTCACACACTGTGCTGTTGCACTACAACATGTTTTAATAAAAATAATCAACTTCACGCTGTATCCCGTGCACAACAGGGTAGGCGCAGGGAACCTTTGTTTTAAGACACTCTGTTCCCCATTTTCCTAAGAAAAAAATAATAATAACTCATTCCCCGATTGGGAATCGAACCCACGACCGTACCTGAAGTAATACATTAATATGCATTTTCACTCTACAAAATACTAGAAGCATGCACTTGAGAATAATATAGTGCAATAACAATAATTTCATTCAACCAGCTTATCTGGCAACAGCGGACAATGTGCTGTACTTACTTCATGGGGATGTCAAAGCGATATTATTAAAGGAAAGGTCAATTAAAATTGCGTTTGTGTATGACTAATGTGTAATTGTATATATATAGACTTCTTCCATCATTTGTAATGGGAAAAACGGGTTATCGTTTTTTAGAACAACATTTATAGAATTTATTAATAATATGAAATTATCTGAAAAGTTATTGTGAGTCTTTACCATTAAAATGATGCTATAAAAAACATATTGTGAAGTATATTCTCAATAATTAATCCATGTAAAGTATTTGTTTAAACCAAAATGTAAAGGATAGTTCAGTGGTAAAGCATAATTTAAAATACAATTATGTCTTATATGCTGGTTGATATTGTTTATTTTTAACTCTTGTTTGGAATGGTCGACGAGTCGTGGCCGTTCTAAAGTGCGCATCATTCACTCGGCAAATAAATAATTCCTAAAATATAAAAAAAGGTAATATATATAGTTTATTATTACAGGTGCAAGCTATAAAGCAGTTCCTGGAAATAATCTCAAGCAGCTCTGACACACAAAACAACAATATACAAGAAAGTCCAGTACTACTAAAGGAAGGGTGAGCTCGGTCATACTATTATTATATACTCTGTGTCACTGCTACTGCCACTTCATTTTGTCTTACGTAATGTTCCTATAATCGAATATTATATTTTTGTTTTATGCATCATTTGGAACAGTTATGGGTATGTATGTTTGATTTTAAACTTCTATTCAGTTTACTGTTGTTTGTTTCAATTTTGCTGCGTTTCGTATGGTTGTGTTTATTTTTTTATGTATGTTTATTTTCTGTTAGGTTTTTGTTTTTTATTTTGTTTTCGCTTTGTATGTTTTAGTTGTATTTTCAATTCATTTACATATTAAGCAGGTTTACAGGTAATATTTATGTGTTACATATTACACGGTTACACGGTTGCTTAACTATATTATTATTTCAATACAGTTGGTTGAACACTTTAATAAATATTTAATGTTACGGATCAACGTGACAATAATTTAATATATTTCTAAAAAAGACTATTACTTAGTAATTTTTATTATAAAATCAGTAACATGTGTATTTATTTACAAACAAGGGCATACAGCAAACCTGCTAACAAACTATTAAGCAAGTGCGAACTTCAACTAAAAACATTTTTATACACTACAGTATACGTATTTTATCGGGGGGTTTTTACAATTTTGAAACTTGATTTATATTTCCTGGTATATATAATAAAATCAAATTTCGATTCAGTATTTTTTTACTTTCGAATAATATAAAAACAACATACATACACGTAACGATAAATAATGGTTCCTCCAAGACGACGACATATAACCGATATATTAAACAATATATTTGTAAATAGGACCATGATAAAGCGGTCTGAAGGCGTCCGAGGGGGTGCGGGGTCACCGCGACGGCGGTGGGCGCGTACCGGACACGCGCACTGTAAGCGGCGACACTTTCGTCTCACTAGGTATGTTTGTTATGTCGATTATTGTTGTTATGTGAATTTAATTAAAGTAAAAAATATATATTTAATACGTGTTTTGTTAGTGTGGTTTTTCTGAAATTTATTTTAAATATGTAAATATTTAATAAATTTTAGTAGTGTAACTTGTATGCGAAGATTGTGTCTTCCAATACTTATATATGACATTTCTCATTTAGACTCCGGCCATATTCTAAATTATTAGAAACTTTTAGTTACAGTCACGGATAATTTTTATTTCTAATATCTTTATATAGTTTCGTTTAAAATAATTAATAATGTATACAAAATAATGATTTGTTAAATATTTCCCAGTGGTGAGCTGTCGTGGTCGCGGTGCGGCGCGAAGGGCTCGGGCGCGCACCGGCTGGCGCTGGCGGGCGTGGTCAGCGTGTCGCCCGTGGACTGCCCTCCCGCCGGCGCGCCGCTCGACGCTAATAATATATTTCAAATTGGTATGTATTTGTATATGATTTGTTACTTGTTATTAAAGGACGTTGTGGAGTCGTACAGATTCTGGCTGTACCGACGGTTGTGTGTTTGTTACCCACTAGGGCAAATTAATTATTTTCCTTTCCACTCTCTGGTGATTTAAACGTGACGTCAAGTTCTGCCACTCAACACGCAATGTCTCTAAAATTGAGCGGTGCGTGGGAAACAGACTGTCTTAAAAATTCTCCATTTGCACACAATGATAAACAGCGTAAAATAAAAAAATCTTTATATATGGTTGTTTTCGTAAAGATAACAAATGTTTATATTTAAAAAAAGTTATTAGATTATCGACGCCCGTTTATTCTCTTGACACTTGAAATGTAAGAGGTTGCAAAATGATACAAACATTTTTTAAGATATAATTATTGTTTTGTCAACAGTACACAGAGAGCGCGTGCTGTTCGTGCAGGCCAGTAACTGTGTGGAGCGCGCCGAGTGGCTCCGTCTGCTCACGGCGCTGTGCCGGCGCGCGCCCTGCAGTGTGCATGCCGGCTACTACGCTGACAACCGGTGGACGTGGTAAGAGAGTTTATAGTCTATGTAATTATGTTATAATAGCGAAGCGTTCGTGGCTTCGCCCGCTTAAGCTATATAATTATTAATTTACTGATCTAAGTAGTAAGAAGGTAGTTTTGTAATAATAATATCATTTGGGAATAATATCTATAAATATGTGGAGACTAAAAGTTTCATTCTAATCGAGACTAAACTAATCTTCTTTGAACTTTTTCGATTTCGGAATGAGGCGTGTGCGGCGGTGATCCTTTGATAGGTTTATGTGTGCGTGCGTCGTTGTTAACAAATGATATATATGATAATTTAATAAAATTATCATATATATTATATGATAATTTAATAAAATTATATATATGGTATTTTTTTTATTTATTTTATTTAAAAATAACATTTGGGATTTATTTTATTAGGCCTTTATAAAGTAGATAAATTGTGGTTTCATATAAAGTGGTGCTGACAAAAGCACTCTGTATATTGTTAATTTTAGTTGCGGCCAACCCGAACCAATAGCGGAAGGGTGTATGGAGGAAGGCTCGGAGCACGAGGGCGCCTGTGCCGCAGCACTAGCGCTGCGACTCGACCCCGCCCGCGACTTGCAACGGTTGCACGCGCTACTTGTGGCGCATGTGCATCGACTTGATGAGAGATTGCATCGGCCGCCTGGTGAGTTCCCTGTTTCATAGGTTTCTTTTTTGGTTTTTTAGATGTATTTGGAAAAATATTTAATAGGTAGATTTATGGCAAATATTTTGTCTCGCTAATTGTTTTGGTGAGCAACTTGACAGTATTTAATGTATTTATAGGTAAACTTGTTCTTTATATACATCATAATAATTTTTATGTTAAACATTTTAGATGACATGAGTCTAGAAGAACGTGAAGCTGAAGCGGTGACTTTAAGAGAGTTACAAAAAATTATGTTTGATCTTGAACATAGACATTGTATATATAGAAGATCACTGGCGAGGGAAACTAAATATGGTAGCAAGTAAGTCAACACAGTATTTGTATCATGTATATTGATGCCCTTTTTTTTAAAGAGATAATAATTATAATACTTTACTGTTCATAGACAAGCCCCTATTGGAGATGACAATTATTTGCATCTAGCGGGGGCCGCGAGCAACAACGACAACGGCTCGTTCTTCTGGCGTCCGCGGCGCGGCGACTCCTCGCCAACCATCGACCTCGACGGCAAGGCCTTCCCGCTACAGACCTCGCACGACATCTGCTCTAGCACCGAGTCCCTGCGCCTGGCGCGCCACGCCGACGAGCGCTCTTCCGGCAAATCCAACAAGTCCACCGGCAGCGGCTACCTCACCATGTCCTGCATCAAGCACGAGCCCTCCGAAGACAGTGACGCGTCCGCCGAACGCCCCGCGCGGCCAGAGCGCCCCCCCAAACCGGCGCGCCTGTCCCCTGCGCGCCCCGCTCTCCCTGCGTCCGCCGCGCCTGTGCCTCTCTGCGAGTACGTGGACGTGCACCAGCGCCCCGCCGCGCCGCCGCGCTGCACCGAGTACGAGCTCATGGCGGACTTCACGAGCAAGGCGCGTGCGCGCGATCTCGAGCCCGACGATGCGCCGCCCGCCGTGCCGCCGCGCCTGCGCCCGCTGCCCCGCCCCGACCCTGCTCCCGCCGCGCCGCGCCCCGACCTCCGCCGCCCTGATGATGAGTGTGCGTCCAACGACGACAGCCTGCTGGACGAGCTACAGCGCGATACGTATTGTGTTCTAAAGGTGTGCGAGGACGACCCACCCGACGTCGAACCGGACGACACCCAATTCGAGGAAGCTAGTGACGCGAAGGAAAAGGAGGAGTATGGGATGTTTTCCAGAATAAGTTTGCAGAGAAAATCGAACCCTATCAAGACGCAGACTAGTTCAATGAAACCTCTCAAAACCTCCAATTCAACATCCAACGTCCAGGAGGCGGGATCTCATTCGTCGCGGCCGCTCACAGAGAGGCTGACGCCGTTTTTTCTCAAAAAGAAACCGAAGCCACCGGACGACTCGCATGCGCCGAACAAGGACAACCTGATAGGCCGCCTCACGCCGCGCTTCGGGCAGTCGCGGCTGTACGGGCGTGGACAGTCGCTGGAGTTCGAGCCGCGGCCGCGGCGCATCGAGCGCTCCGCCACCACCGTCAACATCCCCGCGCGCCCCATCAACTCCTCCATCCTGGCCAACCTGAAGTTCCTCACGCTGAACCGCTACGGCGCGCCAGGGGAGGCGGGCGGTGGCGGGGGTGGAGCCCTGCTCGCCGCCAGCAGCGACATCAGACTGTAGGCTACGTGCGATTTGAACTATGGTTGTATTTATTGCTATATTTTTCGAACTTCTTTTCGTCGACCTGAAGTATGTGCCTCCTCTAGTTGTAGTATTTTTTGAACGAGTGTATCGATACAGTTAATTATATGATAGCGTTAATACTCAAAAGGTGCCAAGTGTTGTGTGACCTCGCCCGTCGGCGGCTCTACTCTCATTCCTCTAGCACAATAATATTGCAGAGCTAAATATTATATTAAATAAAGTACTAAAGATTTAACTATTATGTTTTCTGCGATTGGTGGTTAGAGTCCGAACATGAATCTATCTACGAAAAATATAATACAATATGTATATTATATTATAGACAAATTAAATAGATTTACGCTATTAAATTTCAAATTTTTAATCCTCTCGAGCACTGATTACTGTAATATATCAAATTATATTAATAAACCAAATTCTTATGTAAAAAGTAGCTCTTGCATGCTCAAGAGGTAGGAAACAGTATCATTATGTATATGTGATAAAACGTTCTCTCTTAATATTAGTTTAGAACATTATTAGATTTGTAATATACAGTGATGACTTAAAAAAATATATATTAAAACAAACATTAATTATTATCATCTTGATTTAAGTGTTAACTACACAGCTAAAAATTGCACATCTACCCAAAATGTACTTAAAAATATAATTATTATTATTAAATATTACTGTGAAATTGTATTTAAATAAAAATGAGTATTCTAAATGTTATGATGTATAACGGCCTTTTATCATGCCTAGTTCGATGGCCTTCGGGAACACCACACTTTAAACTGTGATTCACTTTACAAACTCAGCCGATATTTTATAATTGCGTTTTCTGTACAAAAAATACTTTTTAATATAAAATAAGCATTTTTATTATAAAATTGTGAAATTTTGTATTTGTTTTAAGCTTAAATGAATTGCAACAAACTAAAAGTTGTTACAAAATTTAATTGTTGTCCTATGAATATAAATTGATTAATTTTAAGAAAATTTATGTAATGTACAAATTAATATTTCTTAAAAATATATTATTATGTTATTTATTTCATCTATTTCTCTTTGTTAATAAAATACATATAAGTTCAAATTTGACTTGGTGTAGTTTTTTTTACTATAATTACTTGTCGTGTTTTGACTATATTATGTGTTAAACTCCTTGTATGAGTCACAAAGTGCAAGCATTTTGATCATAATTTACTTGCCCATCCATCAACCTTTCTAAGTCCACTCTTGGACATAGGCTCTACTAATGTCCGCCACTCAGCCCCGTCCTGCGCTCTTTGAATCCGGCGGTTTCCTGCTGTCTTCTTTCCCATTCGACATTTCTTGCCGATCGGTTGTCTGTCCATCTAACAGGAGGCTCGTCCGTCACGTCAGATATACTGAGCGAGAACATATAGAAAGTAACATTCTTTTTTATCCCCTACCACTAGTGAGAACCTGGCGACTACTAACACAGGCCTAGCTTAGTACAAGCGTCAGTCTCACATAATTGTAAGTTGTATTATATGTACCTACAGAAAAATGTAACTTGTAAATTTGTATTGTGTGAGAAATAAAGTTATTATTATTAAACAATACTATCGCGAATTAGCATACATACAATCAATAGTCCAAAACAATCAATGGTATCGATACTATAGATTCTATCGATACTATTGTTTCCTGTACATTCAATAGTATCGATTGTATCGATACCTTTCTGACTGAGAGATACGATACTATAGCATTAGTATTGTACTTTTTTAGTATTGTAGTATTTATTGTACTATAGCAAAGTATTGTACCTTTTTGAACTATCGATAGTTTCGATACTATCGATCGCATGGGCGTTTATAGTTGGAATGCAACTGCAAATGCAATTTTATAATATACCGTTTTCTGTCATATTTTTTGTATAGAGGTTTGTATCAATGATGACCTAAAATATAATTAATACCATAGCTTCAGAATAGAAGGGTGAAGTGATGGATTATAAGGGCTATGAACATGGTTAAAGGATTATATATTTATTTTATGTTACATATTTAACATTGATGACTATTGTCATATGCACGTCATGTTAAATATCGATTTTATGTAGTGTTAGAAACCGGAAGCGGTTAACGTTTTAAAAATAAAACCGATAAAAACACATACCCTCTATATGGTTCCAACGTACTCGGACAGAGGTTCCACGTAATTACAATAAGTGACATGTATCACTCAATAACAACACTACACACTAGGTACCTTCCAATCAGGGCTTCCGGCTACAAGTAACTGTGTCCGTTTGATACAATTCCACTGCTTTTATTGTCTTTTTTTTCACCTAAATCTACCCACTTTTACACTTGTACGCTAACAGTAGTGCTTGAAACTAAAAATATTTTTTTCTCTTAATTAAAATTTAATTAAACATGTATTTTAAATTTTTATACTTTTTTTTTTATATTGAATTGCGTTTGACCGCGATCAAGCCTGGTGCGCGTTGATGCGATCTACGGTGTAGCACGCTTGCCTAGCAGATATCTATTCACTCTGGTTTTGAAGACCCTCATATTGTATGTCTTAGGAAATACAGATGCCGGCAATGAGTTCCAATCTCTCGCAGTGCGGATGAAGAATGTAGCCTCAAAGCGTTTCGTTCGTACGGTAGGAATTTCTACCATGTACGGATGGCGTGAAGCTGTATTCCTAGAAGTTCTAAGGTAAAAAGGGGCTGGGGGAATTAAGCTATGCAAATCAAGGGCACACTCGCCGAAATGTATACGGTAAAACACTGACAACGATGCAACCCTACGCCGGTGGCTAAGGCTCAGCAGTTGAGTATCAACTAGGGTCTTGTCATTGATAAGCCTTCTGGCTCGTCTCTCAACTGACTCCAAAGCCTGTAATTGACATCCGGCAGAGCCATCCCATAAGTGAGAACAGTACTCCATACATGGTCTAACTTGTGCTTTATACAGTGTGAGAAGATGTTGAGGTGTAAAGTACTGTCTCACCTTGGAGAGGACGCCAAGCTTCTTAGCAGCCAATTGAGCTCTGGATTCAATGTAAGATCCAAAGTTAAGAGTCGATGAGAGAGTAATGCCAAGAAGTTCAAGGTGGTCGCTTAACGGGACCGATACACTTCGAAACGAGGGGGACAATTCGAATGGCCTTTTTTTCGCGGTGAACAGGCACGCCTGGGTCTTAGTGGCATTAAATTTGACCAAATTGGCATCTCCCCAATCGGAGACCGCTTGGAGGTTCAAATTAAGGCGCTCAACCATAGTATCCCTATGCGATTGTATTTCAGACCCACTTGCAGTTGCTTTAGCCATGTAGCGCTCTACGACAGTGCTGTCATCTGCGTATCCAAGAATTCCAGGAATGAGTAAATCATTTATATGGAGCAGGAATAGAGTTGCAGAGAGCACTGACCCTTGAGGAACACCGGCATTTACTTCCATTATATCAGACGAGTAGCCATCCACGACTACACGTATTGATCGGTCCCTCAAGAAGTCTGATAACCAAGAACACAACTCATCGGGCAAGCCATATGCTGGTAACTTTCCTATAAGGCTATCATGCCAAACCCTGTCGAAGGCCTTTGAGATGTCAAGAGAAACGGCCATTGCCTCACCATACCTCTCAATGGCCTCACTCCAGAAATGAGTGACATACGCTAGAAAATCCCCAGTAGACCGATTACGCCGAAAGCCATATTGGCGGTCACTGAGAAGGTCGTTTGTTTCTAGGTATGCCAAGAGTTTATTATTCAGAACACGTTCCATGACCTTACAGATTATAGACGTGACTGAGATTGGTCTGTAATTGGCAGGGTCGGCGCGACTGCCCTTTTTGGGCACTGGTTGCACGTTGGCAAGCTTCCAGAGTTTAGGCACTTGTCCAACCGCAAGAGAAAGTCGAAAAAGGCGTGTTAAAACAGGAGTCAACTCAGCCGCACAACTCCTCAACACAATGGCCGATATACCATCAGGACCACTAGCTTTGTTCACGTCAAGACACCGTAGAACTTGGCGCACCTCCTTTTGGTGAATGTGTATATTACTCATTAGAGTGTCACATTTTGGTGGTATTGGAGGTACTGCGCCACCTGCGTCTAGACGCGAAGATTCTGCAAATTGAGATGCAAACAAGTTTGCTTTCTCTTCGGCAGTATGAGCTAGTGACCCATCGGGTTTCAGTAGTGGAGGAAGTGAAGGGCGAGCGAAGTTTGCTTCAACTGATTTCGATAGGGACCAAAACGCTTTACTACCTGCTGGGTACGACGCAAGTTTGATCCCTATACGCCTTATGTGATTAAGGCGAGCCTTCTGCATTACCTTTTTGCAAGATTTGGCAGCTGAATTGTAGGCTTTCTTCTTTACGCGAACATCCTCTAGTTTGCGGTTACGAGCTTCTGCCCAGGTTCGATAAGCCTGTTGAGTTAGAGCTTCGGCGTGTTTGCATTCAGGCCCGAACCAAGGACGGGCTTTGCTTGACAGAGGCACGTCGGAGAATGGAATATAATATTCCATACCCACGCGTAGCATATCTGTTACAGCCTCCGCACAAACTGAGGGATCATTAGAGGAAAAGCATGCAGATTGCCAAGGATAGGAAGCGAAAAAGAACCGCATTTCATCCCAGTCCGCTGACTTGTATCGCCATACTCACCGATTTCTTATTTGACTGGCGTCGGGCGGAGAGTTTATCGACACAAATTTCACCAAACAGTGGTCAGATCCACCCAATGGTGGTGAAATAGTGAACTGAACTGAGTAGCGGTCTGGTTCAGTTGACAGCAAAAGATCCAAATAATAGGCAGTGTGCGACTCAACATCAGGTACACGTGTTGCACCTTGGACCATATTACCTTGGACCTTATATTTCTTGGGTATTATTACAATTTTTATTATTTTTTTTTAAATACCGGTACTTATATCAGCCATAGACTATACGGATATGCTTATATTTATAGTCTGCAGCCATTACTGCTAATTGCTATTTTACATTATCTGTACCTCATAGTGACCATATTTAGATTCTTCAATGACTATTTTGGGCGCAAAGTGAGAATTAATGTTATTAAAATCTCATATATAAGAAACGTTTTTATTAAAAGCATTAATCCCAGAAGGTTTTGATTTTTAAGATCTGTACAATAAATTAAAAGTTAAAGGCTAAGTATATAAATAAAAATGACCGATTCCGTCAATATGTCACTTGGTAAGCTATTTGTTTGCTTTGATTTTCTAAGCGATTAAGTATAACCAGTTTGACAATTTTCACAATAATCTTTATACATTACAGTATAAATTATATGAAGTATTATGATAATGTATCATACGATATATTTAAATAACCTGAATCATCTTTCGTAACTTAATGAACACTGAATTTTACCTATTGTCTTACAGCACACTTATGTTTATTTAAATGATTTTTGCTATCTTTCAGATGATATCATCAAACAGAACCAACAAAATAGAACTAGTCGTGTCCGCGGCAGAGGTGGTGGTAACATTCGAGGACGCGGAGGCGGCCGTGGTGGCCGAAGAGGCCGTGGTGGTCGAGGCGGGGTAAACACACGTGGACGGTCTCAATCAAGAGCCGATAGTAAAAGTAGGCAAGGCAGATCACGTTCCCGTTCTCGAGGCCCTAGAGGACGATCACAATCACGTGCCCGTTCCCAGTCTAGAAACAGACCCCAATCTCAACAAAGACGATTTTCTTATCCTAGGACGAGATCTGCATCTAGATCAAGATCTCAATTACGAAGCTTGACTCCTAAAGGAAGGGCTGGTCTTGAAAATGCTATAAATGATATGCCACCTTTAATTCGATCTAACAGAGGAAATAGAGGTATTTTTTAGCTTAAGAACCTAGTGTTAACTCCATTCCCATTAAAACAGTTCAGTTCCCCATTTTCCAAATTGTGGAGGCATTGCATGTTGAACTACTCAACACCACACTATCTCATTAACAGAGGTAGGAAATGAATCTTAAATAATTAATTTCCTTACGTGAGAATAGAACACAACTGATCTCTTGATCTATAATAGGGGTATATATTTGTTATTTCAAATAGACATAGCGTTATTGTTTACATAATTTTGTTAGTTTTATCATTTTATTAGGCATTATTATTTAATATATCAATATGGTCCATTTTAACAGGTGGTGTTCAAACAAGGTTCCGGCGGTCTAATTCTATTCAGCAAACAAGAGGCGGCGTACATAGTAGACTTGGAATGAATACACGAAGAGGCGGGGCTAACAATAGTTTCAAACCTTTAGCAGTAGCGAAGAGAGGTATATCTAAAAGAGGAAGAGGACTTACTACTAGAAATAGATACAGTACTGTGGGTTTGAGGTCAGATCAAATTTTAAAAGAACAACGACAAAATCTACTACAGAACGATATTATAAGGTCGCAGACATTTACACGCTCCAGAAACAATTCACTTAATTCAGCTTCCCAACTGACTGTCAGTGTTGCTAATGATTTTGCAAAACGACGCAGGAACAGTGTGGGAAATGCAGGTTATTTAAATAAGCAGACTTTAGCTAGCTTGAATAATAATTTTAGTGGTTACAATACAAGAAGAGGCCCTGGCAGTGTCAAATCTGTAGGATCAAATAGATCTAACCGCTCCAATTCCAGTAAGAGGTCGAACCAATCCCGAGCCAGGGGCCATGGTAGAGGTATAGGAAGGAACTTTGTAAATAAGCAAATACTTAATCCAAAACTACAAAAAGAAATTGCTGTTATTCAGGGTAAAAACTTTGGGGCAAATCAAGAAGCTCCAGCTGGTGTTAATTTTACACCCACTCCGGCTGCAACGAAACAAACTTTACATGAACGATTTGCAACTCCTTAGAATGTAATTTACATTAGTATATATAAAATATGTTATAAAATTGTCCTTTCATAGCTATGACAAAAATATTTTTGTGTGTTAATGTTTGTTATAACTGTTAGGTGCAATCTCATTACAAAAAGATAATAATTTAGGATAGTGTTTATTTTAAACATAACTCTGAATTAACAAATTACTGACACAATTCATAAATAAAATATTATTTGTGTTACATTTTTTTTTGACTTAAAAGTAAATAGCTTTTAGCTGATAGATACAAAAGCTATTTTGTTACTGCTGAATAACTAATAAATAATTTAAATCGTATGTTGTTTTTTTCTAAAATTTAAACATCACATTCATTCCTTGCTTCGCAATATCAATAAAACAATATCTATCTTTTCATGTTTTCATATATTACATCTTGTACAACTTTGGCATCATTATAAGTGAATCTGTAACTGAAATAACAATGGTATTATTTTTTTAATCTTATTGAGACTGGTGTTCATGCCTCTTATTTACTGTTAAAAGGTATCCTGGAGGTGGACATACAAGTCTTGGTATATTAGAATATAAGTTTTCTAAAATATATCTGTTTATTTCATATTTAAAAACTTTTATACTTACAATTTTCACCAAGAACATTTTTTAATATTATGCCATGAAATGAGTCAATATTTTCATTCTCACTATTTGCAGGCTTTAATTCAGGAGAACTTTGAAATGTCCAGCCTATATGTTGTCCACAGTGTGGACATGTGCAAAGACGCCACTTATATCCAGGAAACCATGAATCTGCACCATGGCTCTGAAATTTTTGATTTAGTATTCTTATAATTGACATTAATTCTACTATGTTTAAGCAGTGATATTTTTTGATAGTTGACCACTTATTAATTTGGGTATAAAGTAACAATTTGGATTTTTTTTTACAAAATTTCTTAACATCATATATTTAAAAGAAAGAGAAAGACGAGACTAAGGAAAGACAGTTTTCCATTTAGTGTCCAAATACTGTTCTCCACTCTTTACTAGAATTTGAGATAGTGCATTGCTGTGCTTACTCTTGACTGGGTGAGGACATGAAATTAATTCATAGCTGGAGCTATTGCCTCTTGGGAGTGGTGATCAAATCAACAACCATCACAATTACAGTGAACCATATAATAACACTATACTGTAATTGTGATGGTGAAACCACCCACTAAACCATATATTATTTTACAATTATTGATTATAACTTTAATCGTAATATTTTCTACTTACACCATTTTAATATTGGTAAAAAAACTTATACATGTGATTTCTAAAAGTGAACTATGTGCCCATTTATTTACTTACAGGCCCCACATTTGCACATCTCGCTTTTTCAGCTGTAACAATATCAAATTTTACGCCAAAGGGATTAATTAAAGTCTGAACTGTTAAATTTTGTCGGCCAAATAAATTTTGTTTTTCCGTTTTTCGAGCTCCTGGACTAATTTTACTAAAAATGTAGTAAGAATCGGCGACGTCAGCTCCACATTGTCTACATAGAAGTAATTCTGTAAAAATATATGCCTCTTGACTGTAAGTTCAATAAAAAAATATAAACTCAAATAATTAACTTAAATATCAATTGTTTACCTTGACCATGCCTTTTTATATTGTTATTGTCAGCTGTGGCAAGCCAATTCGTTGCATATAGTATTAATAAATAAATTTTGGATTGCATTTCTTATCTTTGTTTATATTATTCTTAATGGCTAAAAATATTGCATTTGTTTCAAATTTTTAAAAAATCCCGGCTAAAAGACCAGAACAGTTACTAAGTTTAAATAAATTTATTTGTTGTATATGCCTAATTCTTTTTCAGTATATATTCCTTGCTTTTTAAATAAAAAATTGCAATAATAATGTTGCACATTACACCTGTCGTCAAGTCCGTAAGGCTTAGTTTCCACTGACATCAGCATAACGTCATTGTCAGATTCGACAGCTGTTACTCGATATTTTTAAGTAAAACAAAAATAAAAAACTGAAGTAAAACAAATAATGGTATTTCTTTTAACACGGCTCATACAAAGTTTTGTTTAAAAACCTCAAAAATAAAAAATTCACTAACACAATACCAAATATTGTGGGGATATTTGATTCTAATTTCAGTGCTCGAATATGATAATAATACGAATTTATATATAAGTTTGGCATACTGGCAAGTGGCAACCCATACTGTACTGACATTTCAAAGTCCCTGGTGTTATTGATGTTTACTTTTTTAGCATTCTACCAAGTATAAAGCTGTTTAGTTTAATACTGCAAAGTTATCAAGTGCATGCATGGTATAAAATTGTTCATTCGGTGTTCGTAACTTGGCTTGCAATAACAATGTCGTTTTTTAAGAATGTTACATCAGGCTTTGGAATTCGTAGTCGCGACTCAATTCTCAAGGAATCTCTTATAAATAACTTATCTGAGTGCGTAAAAGATATTCAATACAATAGTCAATTTGAAGAAAATTTTCACAGTGTTCTTGGTTCTACCGATTCTACAAATACATTATGTATGGCTTTGGAAGCTGTGTTTTTGCATGGTCTCAAGGATACCTTTTTAAGAAAAGCAAAAAATGTTATTTCTGGTGATCCTGACTACCGTCCACAATCTAGTTTTTGGCCTCTTATACTTGTACTTTCACATAGACAAAATATTGACCAGATATCATCATTACCGCAAATCAATACAGAGATAGGCCAATGTAGAACTTGGCTTAGAATAGCACTCAATGAATGTCTTTTGTCTTCATATATGTCAACATTACTTAAAAATATTTCAGCAGTAAAACCATTTTATGCCAAAACTGCTTTTGTCTGCGATTCAGAAATATTAGAAGTTGCTCAACAATTAATTCAAGGCCTGGAAATGTGTGTTCAATTTAATTTACCCATAAACTCCAGTTTGTTGAATAATTGGCCTGAACAAGTTTTAATGCAAGCTGGCATCTGGGTACCGACTATGAGAGTAGCCCCAATATCTGCGGGATTAGATGTAGCAAGTACATTGTCAGATGATATAAAACCTAAACTAGCCACAACCCCAACACACAATACAAATATTACAGGATTGGGTAGAATGCTAGCATTGAACGAAGATGAAGCTTTGAAATTTATTCTTTCAAAAGACTCAAATGACTTAAAAATTAAAAATGATGAGATTAAGACAGTTCATAAGAATAAAGAAGACAACAAAGACAAAAATATAGAATCAGAACCCACAAAAAATCCATTTGATGAAGAACCAACTACTAGCCAGGAGCCAACAGATTCTGTTCAAATTTATTCTTCATCTGTAGATTCCGAAGGTTTTGTTGCACCGTCTGAGGTTCTTGTAACTGGCAACTCACTATCTGGGAAAGGTTGGTCCAATGATAGTCATGATGATCTTCATGAATCACTTAACTCAAATTCATCTCATGGAAGCAGTATGATTAAAACTCCAGAAATAAAAAGTTTATCATCTCTAATAGACAATACAAACACATTTGGTGAGACGTATAGTAATACTCCCAATTTGAGAGACATAATGAAAGACATTCACAAAGAATTAAAAATAACAGCAGATGATAATGAAATTCTTGAAGTACAAGTGGATACACCAGTTGAACCAGAAGATATGTCTTTACAAGGTCTTGATTTTGAGGTAGTACCCAGTTCAACTACAGGCTCATTTACCCCTCAAGAATTGCAAAAAATGATAAAGCAATTGGGCTTGTTATCTCGAGAAAAAGGTCTTGATTATCAAAATTACCAATGCAAGGGGTGCCAGGATTTATTGGGGAGCACTGTTTCCAAAGCTAAGGTCTGTGCCTTTACGGGGGAATACTACTGTTCAAATTGCATGGATCCAAATGTTTTTATTGTGCCAGCTAGGGTTATACATAATTGGGATTTTAAAAGATATCCAGTTTCAAAGAAATCAGCATTATTTTTGTTAGAATTTCAACATCATCCATGGATAGACATGAAAAAGCTAAATCCGAGAATTTACTGTGGTGTCTCAGATATGGCTCAACTGCAAGAGTTAAGAATACAACTCAATTTCTTAAGAGCATATATATTTACATGTAGGGAACCAGTCATAGAAGATTTACAAAAGCGAGTTTGGCCAAGAGAATATCTGTATGATCATGTACACTTATATACAATTTCTGATTTAGCTCAAATACCAAATGGCTCACTTGCCTCACAGCTGGAAAAAGTAGTTAATTTTGCAAAATCCCATGTCCTAGATTGTTGGCTATGCAGTCAAAAAGGTTTCATTTGTGAAGTTTGTCGTGATTCAAAGATCCTGTATCCATTTGAGACAAGCTCAACATATAGATGTGATGACTGCTCGAGTGTCTTTCACTCAAAATGTTTGAATGAAAATTTACCTTGCCCTAAATGCAAAAGGAGACAAGAACGGACAAGTGACACATCACTGGTTGATGCCCTCCATAGTCATTTTGTAAAATAATTTATAGCTCTATTGTAGCAAAAATATATTAAAATGTAGTATGTTATACATATGGGTAAGATTATTAAAACGAGAATGTGTAGGTCATCACACTAACATACTTCATATCATAGATAAGAATAATGTGTCATAATTAAAAATTGCTTTTGTAATTAATATTCCATTTTACATTTAGACAAATTGAATACATGATACAATTTGTTTAACATAAGCAATTTATTTTCTTACATTGTGGCGATATCTTGTTGCACTATAGTATATATTCCTATAAATGCATAGTAATATGAAATAATATGCAAAATATATCAGGTGCATCTACTATATGTTTAAGTAGGTTTTTAAAGTAATACATATTTGTATTAAGTGGCTTTACTATGAAGACATAATTATAGGGTAATATAATGACTAATATATTATAAAAGAAAAAAATATAATAAATAATATATATTTAATTTTCTAAGTAGTTTTATTAATAGTATAAGATTTACATTATACAAAATCCGATATAAAAATGTAAATTTTCTAGAAACCTAAAAATCATACATCTGTATTCTGTTTATAGCAAGGACATGAAATAGGTTTTATTATTATCAAATATGATTACAGCGTGCGGGATTTTAAGTTAGATTTTGGAATTGTTACTAATACATTTGAGCATACACGGTATCTTACTTATATAGGGTGGAAGAGGCACCGCTCCTTTTACTGAAACTGCATATAGGGTAAAATATTTCAAACTCGAGCTAAAGAAATTAATCAAGGTACTTCAACAGTTTGGACGTAGGATTTTTTCATTTCACGATTTTTACCCATCCCTATATTTTGTTTGACGCACACATACGTGTGCGACGTTGCCGCTTTGACAGGTAAGTTTGTGCGTGTTTATGTTATTCTTTACAAATGGCGTTATATATATTTTAAAACGATAATACTTATTCACTTTCATTTTTGGGAATTATTTTTTTTTCTGAATTATATTAGGCTTTTATAGAGTAGTTAAAACTGTGGTTTCATTTAAAGTGGTACTGACATTTCCACCCTGTAAATGAAACGGAATAATAAGTTGAAAACCAATTAGTCCGGTAGACCAATTTAACTTTTATAACAAAGTTAGTTAGTGGTAAAGTTGTTAGTTGTAGGTTTTATCTGTTCATTATTTACAGAATCATTGTGGAATTATGTGTAAATGGAAAATTTATGCTCTGATTATTTAGGACGAAAATATTTGTAAAATGGTAGTTTTTTAAAACAAGCACATAAAACTGAAACCGAAAATTGGCGAAATTCTAGGGGCGTTTATTGATTGATAGTTAAAATTCTTTAATGTCATCTAAGCTGACACGCTAAGATCTGTAAGTAAAATTTATGTTTTCATGGAGAGTATTGTTCTTAAAACGATAGAAATAGATTTCATACCTATATAACGTTACCTTAAGATTAATTAAGAAAAAATATTTACTTATATTTTTAACTTATTTTAATTTACATGAACGATATATAAATCCATAGTTAACTTATTTTCTAATTAATAACAATTTATTGATTTATTTACAAATAAAATTATGTTTACATTCACAAGTTTTTTGCAAGCCAGTATTGTAATTATTAACAATTGAAAATAATTATAATTTAAATTAACTTTTATCTAGTTCTGTTCAAATTTAAAATATCACTAAGAAAAGTGTCTATGTCTTGCTTATTTTTATGTTTTTGGCCTTTAGAAACCTTATTTGCGTTATTTGAATGAGATCCTTCTAAATTGTATTCTTCAAAACATTCATCTAAAAGCTTCTCCGGCTCGTCTTGTTTAGTTTTTGCTTTCTTCTTTGGTTGATAACTGAGAGCGTCCTTATCAAAATCTAAGGGAACTATACCGAGGTCCCCACTGTATCGATTTTTGGCAACTTGAAGGTATTTTTTCCCTCGGACAGCAGTGAGTCTCTTATCCTGCAAAAAAATACATATTGTTAAGTCTTTTGATAGAATTGGTAGTAAAAATATACGAGTACTTCATAGATAAGGAGTAAAGGTACTTGTATAATGAGAACGTTATCAGCTTCTTGTGATGCTTTCGCACTCCCAAATATGGAACTTGTTGATAGATCTTCACTGTCACGTTCCTGTAAAAAAATGTGGATAGATATATTTTATTTTTTCCGTTTTCTATGATAATTAAGTATTTAAGTTGTGGCGATGTGTCTGTGTGTTCAAATAGCATTGAAGGGAAAAATTACATTTATTAAATATTTTCGGTTTCATAATCGGTCCAATCACATTAACTAACGATGTCCATACAAGTTATTGTCCTTTTTCATGTTTTTCTTTCTGAATATGAATTACTATCCAAGGAGGATTCTACAACTAATATATTAAAAAAATAAAACAAATGAGCTACCTTCCTAGGATGCATAACTAGCGTGACATGGCAGTGCCTGGCGGTGGCGAAGGTGCGGAAGGCGGCGATGACGGCGTCCTGGCGCAGGTATCGGTCGCCATCACGCTCGTCGCCCACGCCCAGCATGAACTGCACGTTATCCACCACCACGTGCGAGATGTCGTGCATGTAGCGGGCGTGCTCTACTGCCTGGTTGTAGATAATGTTATAGCATTATGGTTAAATAGGCATCCGCTTCACGCTGTATCCCGCACACAGCGGGGTAGGCAAAGGGTAGTTTAGTGTTAAGACACTCCGTTACCCACTTTCCGCCGAATTCTAGATTGCATTGGCATTGCACATTGCTTAAATTATGTCCGATCTTAATTTATTAGCCAATATTGGCCGCAAACAAGGTCGAGCGTTCATAAAATACCCAATTGCACATCAAACATACATCTATTTGATTTTATAAATCATTTGTGCAGAACGGCCGATTGCATTACCGCCTTGCAGGTAGACTTTCTGAACCTTCGCGCTTTGTACACCCAAGAAACTATCAAAAATAAAAAAAAGACAACTTGAGACAGATATCTTAAGTGCTGTCACAACTCGCTGACCTTACTGTACAAATGATTATGAAATAATAACTACAATCATGTTCCTTTGATCTAAAAAAAATTACACCCACCTCCATAACAACCTTGATTGGTTGTTGCCCGTGAAATGCAAGATAATAAACGGGTAGTCTTTGAAATTCATCCGCAAACTTCGGAAACTCTTGTAGATTTTGTTCGAGGGGCACACCAGCGAATTGCTGCAACATGGTGCGGGCCAAGCGAGAGTTACGTATCTCAAAGCTACCCCACAATGTCGTTACCTAGAAATAAAAACGTTATTATAATATAAAAAAATAATTATTGAATATATTCTGTAAAAAGGTGGTCTCTCACTAATAAAAAAATTTAACTGTCCGCTTCTATAATAGTATACCACGCAAGGTTGCATATAACAAATTGTATTTGGTTCGGGAACCTAATATAATTTATTATAAAAAACTTATAAAAAACCATTGTTCTAAAGCATACCCCTTGTTGTGCCAGATCAAGAGACATTTCAGCGCATAGTGTGGTCTTCCCGCAGCCGGTCGGTCCCGTGAGCACAGTGAGCTCGCCTCGACGGTGGCCGCCCAGCAGACGAGTCAGCGCTGGGAAACGTTTCCATTTTACACCTCTAACCTGTTAAGCGGAATTAATTGAAATTTCAAATTTAGTTTTTCATTTTCAGTTAAATTTGTTTTTTACGTCAAAACCAAAAAGTATAAATGAAATTAATAATAATACAAATGCAGTTTAACAAATACGCTACCAATACACAAAATATTATAGCCATACTATAGATATTTAATTTCAATTGTAATAAACAATATGTGCACTCTAAATTAAGGTAAAGCAATCAATCAGCTTCACGCTTCACGCAGCAGGGTAGGCAGAGGGAATCTAGTGTTAAGACAATTCGTTCCCTATTTAAGGCAAAGCAAGATGTTAAAATATATTATATTTAATAAAGTCACCTTATCGATGTTCGTCAGTTCCGCGTACACGTCATCTCTTAGTGCTGCGAAGGTGGTAATGGAACGATGGGCAGCAGGCTTAGCTTCTGATACTAGATTCTTTAAGGACAAATTTGCTGCTGCTGCTTCGGTCGCTGTTACTAGGCCATCTGTGGGTCTAAATGTTCATATATATATATATATAATTAATTCATAATTAAATCATATATATATATATTAATTATTGAGTTTTGTTTTGTTTTTGACAATCTGTCACGCATATAGAATGGTAGGCAAAGAGGACCTATTGTCAATTCACTCGGTTCTTGCTTACGTCTGAACACAATACAATGCATGTTGAGTGGCTAAGTTTAATGTTGCATGCCATGAAAATAATTCACAACCTCCGTGATTATATATGATATGTTGTCCAACAACGCAGCCAGGACTCGAATTTGTTACAGTACTGTTGTTTTTAGTTAAAAGTTATCTCCAACGATTTCTGGCCCAAATCGAAACTACCGAAATTAGATTTTTGACCGAAACTGAAACCAAACCTTTGGCCCGTCCCAAATAAATTTATTCTGTAATATTTACATTTTCTTTATATATTTTTCAAAATCCTTACCTCACAAATCGACACCTCTCCTCTCCTAATTTTTCAGCCACAGATCTCATATTATCCCAATCTCCCCACAAACATAACTTTTGATAACTTTCAAGGGTTGGCAACAAAACTGGGGGTAAGCTACAGTTACTTAGCCAAATAAATGTACCTGTAATATTATGTAAATACAATAAATAAAAAAATAATGCACTTACAATTTAAAAATACACTGTATACTCGTATGTGATGGTTGTGGGTTTGAGTCCAACTCAAAGGGGAATAAAGTTTTTTAATTGTTCCTTCTAAGCTTAGGTAGAACTTTTAAAATAAAGAGTGGCATTGAGTCTCACCATTCAACATGCAATATCTTAAAGTAGGCAGAAAGTAGGGAATGGAGTGTCTCACTAGGTTACCTCTATCTACTCTACTTTATGAGAGATACAACATTACGAAAATATAAATTAACTAGCGGACGCGCGCAGCTTCGCTTGCGTATTTAGGGGTGAATTCTAATAACCCATGAACCATGTGTTCGATTAAATATTTTTAAGAGTCTAAATTTCAAATTTTATAAAAATCGGTTGCGATTTAAAGATTTTTCCATACAAACTTTCAACCCCTTATTTGTACCCTTAGGGGGTGAATTCTAGAAAACCATGAAACACATGTTCAATTAAATATTTTTAAGAGTCTAAATATTAAATTTTATAAAAATCGGTGGCGATTTAAGAATTTTTCCATACAAACTTTCAACCCTTTATTTGCACCCTTAGAGGGAGAATTCTAGAAAACGATGAAACACGTGTTCAATTAAATACTTTTAAAAATCTAAATTTCAAATTTAATAAAAATCGGTGCCGATTTAAATTTTTTTCCATACAAACTTTGAACCCCTATTTTACCCCTTTAGGGTTAAAATTTTTCAATATCCCTTCTTAGTGGATGTCCAGATTATGAAAGTAAACATCTGTCCAAATTTCATGTTTCTACCATCAGCGGTTACGGCTGTGCGTGCATCTTATCTCAGTCAGTGAGGACAAGTCCTTTTATATATATATAGATTAAATATTTTATGTACTCATTCAACATACCCGCCACTTTACTAGCTGCTAGATGAAGAACATCTGTCATACTAGGCACAAGAATAGCTTGATCATTACGGTTTACTTTTGCAGCTCTACAGTAGAACACGCCAGCCATGTGTAAGCCAAAACTTTTGATTTCCTCCTCTTTTCCTGCTTCTACTTTTCGATATCCAACTACATTATCCAATGAATTTTTTAAAGGAAAATATAAAATTGTATGAGTTTTTGATACTCTTACATGTGATAATACTTTACAAGAATCTTGATGGAACTGCAACAAATTCATGAATTTAACTAAATTTATAAGTTAATAATTTATAAATTGAGGCCACTTGTGGCACAGGGCAAGCAATAAGTGTGTGACTGGAGAAAATGAAATATTTAATATTTTTAATTCTTTGCTGTGGTGTTGAGATAAACTTTGGCATTGACTTCCGCCATTAAACACGCAATGCCTCCAAAATTGGGTGGATAGTGGGGAGCGGAGTGTCTTAACACTATGCTTCCTTTGCATACCCGACTACATGTAGGATACAATGTGTATTATAAATTGTCATACATAATTAACTTACTGGATATTCAAATAAGCGGAAAAGTTCTAATATGTTTTCTTCACTCAAATCTGTTATAGAGGTAGTTTCGTTGATAATATTTTCCCAGTCTTTGTTGAAATTTTCTGCATTTTTGTGTAACTCTTCAATATAATCTTTTATTGTTCCCTCCAGTTTAGTTTTCTTTATTAGCCTTTCAAGTATGGTCCAGTTTCCATGTGTATTACATTTTGGGCACAAGAAATAACCTGGAATAAATAATATTATACATAGTTGTGTAACACGCTTAGGGAAGGTATATCAATGATAGTGAAAGAAATATTTACCAGTTTTCTTATTGACAAATAATCTATTTTCAGCTTTTTTGTTGTCCGTTGCTTCGACTGAACATAACATACATTTTGTACTAAGTGATGTAAATCCATCTTGCACCGCAAACCCTTTTTGTCGTAATAGTTTTCTAATATCCGTAACCGCTATTTTAGGAATATCACTTAAATCAACATTATGTAAATTTCTCGTTTCACTTATTGCACTAAAGTATTGCTTAATTTTATAAAACTTATTATTCCTAATTATATGATACATTACAATGTTTAATAAAGATAAACAAAAACATAACCTCAAAAGCACAACTTTGTTTATTTCGCGTTTGACATATCTTCATACATCTTGTGTGTTGACAGATAGAAAAAATATTTAGTGAATACTGTATGATATGGACCTACTATTAATAAGATGTTATGGTAGGATACGCTACCGTATGTATACATTAACAGTAACGCAAATTACATTTAATCGTACTTAATACATTCAAATATTATATCACATACGAGAAAAAGAAGAAATTGTTATTACAGTCACACCAATGTGTCATTGCGCCACGACTGGTCTTTTAATCATATCTACATTTTTGTGCGCGGCTAAGTGTTTTTGTTTAAGTTAACAAGTGAAATAAAACAAACACACAATATTTATATTTTTAGCTTCACTTATTTTCCTTATAATATCTCGCTGTCGAGAACAAGATAGGAGATAAATACTTGCGTACTTAAGTCTTTAAATTTACTGTTGTAATACTTATATTGAATTGCGATTTTATTATCGAAACTTACATTACCCTCCTTTGCGTCACGCAGTCGTATAAAAAGAGCATGGTCAATATGGTTAATAATAGCACATATGAATAAAAAAAAACTAACTTCATATACTACCTTTAACACCTTTTATTTAACGACTATATTTACACTTGTGAAAATACAAAATAGTCCTGTTTTCATAAATAAAATAAAGTTATAAAATTTCTTAATTATTATCAATGTATAACTATATAAAAATGGATGTTGTGTCCGGGATGTGATTTTTTAAAATATAATTGATGTAGAAAAAAATAAACAAACTCTAGAAATTATAATAGTAACATAAAATATGATTGGCCGTCAATAAAATAATATATATAAAACAATAATAAGCATACATTAGCAAAGCCTGCTAAAAGAGAAATGCAAAATAATAGTCAAGACTATAAATCAGTATTACATTTCAAAATTCACTTATAATAAAAGAAATGGAACTTATAAAATAACTTTACATTAACAAATTATTTCAACTATTAGAATACAATACAGAGATTATTCTTATATAAAGTTAGTTTTTATTGATATTATTAAATAAAAATGAATCCATTCATGATTTACATAACACTCTTAGATAATATTAAGTAATTAATTATATAAATGTGTATGTAGGGCACTTTCACATTCTACATTACAATACTAAAAAGCATATAAAAATACTCATTGTGTCACATGATGATAGCCTAAACGTTATTTACCACTTAACATGAAACATCACTACATTTATTCTTGTATAATAATATTGTACTATTTCACTTACACGTCAAACATAAAAAATCAACAAACTATAATAAATCGCACTTCAATAACTCCCGAACTCATATAAATGCTAATGTCAGCACTATCAAGTGTCCAAAGTCCGAGTGTTAGGAGCCATCCATAAATTACGCCACATGTTAAGGTGCAGGGGGTGAATGAAGCCATAGTGAAAAAGGGTGGGGAATGGTCCAGTCTTTTCCGAGATCCTAGGGAACCTAGTGTTAAGACACTAGGAAACACAAGGTAGGGAACATTATAGTTTAACGCAACGTTAAACTATAATGTATTAAAGTACGAATTTTGTGTAACCCAAATAATTCTGTTGCTTTAATTTAATAGTCTGTATTTTCCCAGAGAAAAATTGCTAAACATGTCAGTTAATACTAAGTAAAGGGGGAAAACAAATAAGAAACGACAAGGAAAGGCTAAAAAATCTAGAAATTCATGTGACATTACTTATCGATGGCACCTTACTCATACGAATGCTAGTACGGTGTCTGATATTGTTGTCGCTGTAGATGTTGAACGAGAGGTTGTTGTTGTTGTTGTTGCTGCATGGCCAGCATCTGTTGTCGCATGCGCTGCATCTGAGGGTACTGGCCGCCCTGGTTCGGTTGCATGGCGCGCGGGTATGGGGGCGCCGGCCCGCCCATACCTCCCATTGTCACGTTGGGTGCCTGCTGTAGTTTTTAGATTTGTTAAGTATTTTAAATTAAACTCTTTAATGGCATTAATCGAGTACGTTTCGAACACCTTGACGGCCGTGATGCTAGTGGCTAGTGTCAGAAGACTACGCAATTTTTCAGACACAGTGGGTTGAGTAGCGGATATCATTGTCTTCGTATATCGATATAAGAGTAGAGATAATGTATATAAAAGATCATTTAATATTCTTCAGATGTACTACTCCATAAACTTGATTTATAATTATAATTAATTATTTAATACTATAAATGTTAAAATATATGTATTTGCATCCCAATGTTACTGCATTAAACAATTAAAATAGTAGGAATACTAACCTGCATATATTGAGGTCTAGCATTTTGCCTCTGCTGTGCTAAGTAAGCCTCTTGACTAGCACGACCAGTCATCATATTCTTTAAACAAAAAAATCGCACTTAATACGTTTTACGTTACGCACAGTTGTGTTCGTGCGCCACGACTGGCATTAAAATAAAAAAAAACTGAAGATTTTTTTTTTGTTCAGTATTTTTTTCTTTTAGAACATCCGATATTATCAAAATTTTCAAGAATACGGCCAATGATAACAAAATTTTACGATGAGCGTTATTAACAACATTAAAAATTTACCTGTTGGAAGGATTGCTGTCCAGGGAAACCACCCATAGCGTTACCCGCTTGCGGCCCCATTGGAGCGGCCTGACTGTTCATACCAGCAATACCAGCACCCTGTCCCATTTGCCCCATTTGACCCATTGCTTGGCTCATTTGCCCCATGCTCTGGCCCATCTGCCCCATGCCTTGCGGCATTTGACCAGATTGTCCTACACCTTGGCTCATTTGTCCTACATTTTGGCCTATTGAGTTGACGCCCTGGGCCATTGGATTCACCTGCTGGCCCATCTGTCCCATTTGTCCTGTTTGACCCATACCCTACAAAATATTTTAAACAGATTTTAATTATGAATGAATATTTTAATTGATATTAATGATTTGAAATACTTTTTAAATAAAGTAGTCAAGGATTTTATTTGAATACTGCGCAGAATTACAACAAAACATAGTTGTTCCTAAATATTTTTTTACATGAATGGTAAAATTCCCAATTGAGATAAACCATCTGATAGTACATCAAAATGTTACCTGATTCATCATTTGCTGTTGACCACCTTGCATCATTTGCTGACTGTACCCATAGCTTTGCTGCATGCCGCCATATTGACTACCAAACATTTGTCCACTCATACCACCCATTTGTCCTGCTCCCATCTGCCCTGCGCTCATTTGTCCTGCACCCATTTGAGCTGCCCCCATCTGCCCTCCGGCCATCTGATTGGCTCCCATCTGAGCACCCATTTGTCCTGGTCCCATTTGAACACCGCCCATTTGTCCCATTGGACCCATTCCTCCCATACCACCCATTGGGTTCATTTGGCTGTAAGATTCCATGAAATAATTTCATTTATCAATTCAAGAGAAATAATAATTAGCGAAATAATATATTTGAAAAGGGCTTGTTTTACATTTTACATCTCAATTAAATTATATTACGTAGGTAAATGCAAAAACAACAATTATTTTTTTCTTTTCTTAATCTAATAATCAACCAACAATATTTTAAAATATATGTACGTGATATTTAATTTTATGTTATTCTATTCTTTTTTACATTTTTGGACGCAGTGGGACATCATTTAATTGTAAACGCGACGGTTATGGATGCGATTACCATACTATGAGGGAATTAATTATTTTCATTAGCTCGCTCTGGCCACAAAACGCAGCATTTATTTCCGTTGTTCAACAAGCAATGTCTCGAAAATTGGGCGGTGCGCAGCAACAGTGTCTTAACACCAGGTTCCCTCAGCCTACTAAAAGCGGGATACAGTGTAAAACTAAAAAAAATAATGTAGTGTAAAAATCATATTTTACTTCGGCTGCATTTGTCCCATTTGGTTGGGCTGCATCTGTCTTATGCCCTGACGTGGGAACGGCCCTCGAGGGTGTGGCGCCCCGGGATACCCCCCACTCTGTTGAGAAAGAATTGTTGATATAATGATATAAAAATTTACATATAAAATAGCATTTTCGGTCGCCTGGTCAAGTAAAGTAAAGGTGTATGACGCATGTCACATTCTAAGTGCCCTAATTAACCTTTAATTGCAAGTCTGAGAAGATCTTTTGATAACGAACTCGATATGTGCACTTTCTAACAAATAATTTTTCAATTCAAACCAGCAATTCCTGAGATTAGCTTACTTACCCAAACGAACTCTTCAGCTTTATAATATTAATAAACAAGTGTATATAGTATAGAAGTATAGTAATAGAAAATATATAACCTGCATTTGCGACATCTGTGTGTAAGGCACTCGTTGTCTGAGCATGTTGCTGAGCGCTTGTTTCGACTGCGTGTTCGATGGCGGCGCGACACCACGCGTGTTGACTCCAGCTGAATTATATTAATTAATACTTTATTACTACATAGTGACTAATGTATGCTTATACATATAGTATGCAATTTATATTAGTATGTATAAACACTTTTTATCTATACCTAACATTGCACAACTTGTGTGCAATATGTAACTTATGCACATTGCACATAATTTTGTTATAATTGAATTCTCTTTTGAATTTGAATTCAAAATATTCTTTATTCAAATAAACTATAAAAGCACTTTTGAATCGTCGAATGTACATTTCAACAAAAAGCTACCACCGGTTCGGAAGGCAGTTCTGCTGAGAAGAGCCGGCAAGAAACTCAACAGTTGCTCTTTTCAAAGTCAATGGTATATTAGGTGGCAGCTTATTCCTGCCTGACATTCAATAGACATTAATTCCATACATGCTTATCGTCAAATTATTATTGAGCAGTGTAATACGCTTTACTTGTTAGACTTTTTTTACAGATATTTTAAATGTTTGTAGTGGCAAACTAAGAATACACTGCGGAATTTTATTGTATACACGTATACTCAGACCCATAAAGGATTTATTAACTTTTTGGAGGCGAAAACTTGGTGTAACAAGCTTATGATTATTTCTCGTTCCTATCGTATTTTTTCTATACTGTCGCTATTTTTTCTATGACAATGTATATTTTGTCGGACAAAGAGAATGTTATTTATACAAATTGGGATGCAAATGTAATAATACCTGCATCTTTGAAAACATCTCGCAGAGAATCTCGAGCTCTTAGATTATAAATATATCTCACGGCTCTTTTTTGGAGAACAAATATTGAATTGATATCTGCAGCACTGCCCCATAGCAGCATTCCATAAGATAAAATACTATGAAAATAGCTAAAGTAGACTAGTCGGGCAGTTTCAACGTCCGTCATTTGTCTTACTTTCTTAATTGCGAACGCGGCAGAGCTGAGTTTATCTGCAAGTGCTTCCAGATGAGCGTTCCACTGGAGTTTGGAATCTATAGTAACACCTAAGAAAATAGCTGATTCCGACACATTAAGAGGTTCTCCTTTAATTATTAGATTAAAATTATGTTTTTTAACGCGATGCATTTCGTTTTTTTAACATTTAACATTAGATTATTAACATCAAACCAACGAAGAATATGCGATAATGCACTATTCACTTCGTCATTTTCGTCATTCGTTATAACAAGAAAAACAACGAGATGAGGCCAGCCGTGGCGCATGGGCACAACTGTGTTACTGTTAAAGCTACTGATTGTGGGTTCAATCCTCAATTATATAAAAACACGGTCAACACGGCACTAGGTTCTATCACTCAACATGCCATACCTCCATAATTCTAATTTAGTAAATTGACCAAAGAAATACATTCACAATATAGAACTTTAACACAATCTAAATTTGCCTCCATATTTTGTAATAGCACATACTGCACTTAACACTAGAAGCGCCGCCGTTCCATTTTTGTCCCAAACGCAAGTTTGATTGTATATAATTTTTTTATTTGTTAATGTATGTAGATGAAACTTTTTGACTATTACCAATTTTACACCTTTATTTAATAAAAAATATAAATAATTTTATAGCAGTAATATTTTTGAAAAAATAAATAGATTTACCTAGAACTGCCGCTGGGTCATTTTTGTCCCGCCATTATTATTTTATTATTTGAGGGTATAATTTAACATATTTTCATGCCTCGGGGACGAGTTGGAGGTGAAAGGGCGATGCGGGGGCGGAAAAAAATTGAATAGTAGGTTTAGCAGTCAATGCCTAAGTTTTTAGGGTTCTGTAGCTTTTAAGGAAAAAAAACCCTTATAAGATCATTTTTTTGTCCATCCGTCTGTCTTGCCTTTATCTCAGGAATGCTTGGAGAAATCGAGTTGATATTCATATGAGTATATGAATATCAACTATATGACGATCTGCAGTCCCTTGATTTCCTGAAAAAGCGCCCTTAAAAAAAGATATGACCATTTATATAGTAAAACACGTGTATTTTAGACACTATAAAGAGAATCAAAATTAATAAGGTACTTTCAGTTAACTTAGAATTATGAAATTTGACAGCTAGCATCTACATGTAGTACTAGTACGGGAATAAATCTGAAAACTATAAATTTATGTATAAATCTTAAAAAATGATAGCCTAAAAAGTGGAGTAAAATTGGTGTCAATACTAAATTTTGCTGCTAGTTCAAGTGAGGTATCAGATGAAAGGATGACTAAGCTAGGCTTGAATTTCAGAAAAACACTCGATACTAAATGTGGGCAATTGTAGGGTGTAGGTAGAGGGAACCTGGGAGGGAGCCAGCGTAGTGCATAGCTAGTGCTATGCACTCCGCTGGCATTTTCCGCCGAATTCTGGAGGCATCACCACGCAATGTTATAAATCATCCCTGATGTATCACTGATGAAGAATATATTAATGCATTACTTGGCCTAATAATAATATTAACTAATTTCAATAACTTATAAATTTGTAAGTTATTCAGTTAGTTGTCACGACCTTACTGACGTATTTGAAATATTTGATTCTTTCTTTGTGTTTTGTTTTTTATTAAAGAATAAGAATTGATTATTAAAGATGGTCTACATATTTTACGAATTATTTTAATAATATTTTTTTCGTATTATACCAACAATCGACATAATAAGTAGAATGGGACAAATTTGTCACGACGGCGGTTCAAAGGGGGTCTCAATCTTCGGCAGTTCTAGTGTTAACATAAAAAAAATTAAAAACTCAATTCGTGCACACGCATTTTACATTAAAATAGTAAAAAAAAAACAGATAACACTCACCAGGTGGATTATAATACCCTTGACCGGGTGGCGGGAACCATTGCTGCTGTTGCAAGAACTGCGGCTGTTGAGGGTTTGCTGGGTTCGTCACTGTTCCGCCGGGCGTCGTTGAACCATTTGTCTGTGAAGCCATTTAATGTTTATTTATGGTATTATCACATTAATTAGGCTTATAATTCGGCTATCGTGACGCAGTAGCCCACTGTATAACTGTAAACGCGACGGTTGTGGATACGACTCCGACACTTGGGAAAATAATTATTTGATATTTTCATTTCCTTACTCTGGGTACAAGATACTCAATAGGCAAGGTCACAAAAAATTGTTATGTAATTATTATAAAATTAAAACTAAGCAGAAATTAAATAATAAAATAAATACCGGCGTTGTTGGTTTAGGCTTCTTACTAATTTTGTTATTAATTTTGCAAGACATTTTGCGGCCTTTGCCCGATCCTGTGGGGCTGGAATCCAAGCTGCCATTATCCTGGAAGAACATTAAGTACTATTTATTATTAAGTATTAGTATAACTTAATATATTTAAATTTCAAAATTATTTTTAAAACATTTCTTGTACGAAGTTAAAACTTTACCTGTTTACTGTCATTGTTATCGAGGTCTTCAGGAGGCAAGGGTAGTGGCTCCAAGTAATAACTCAATGGCTTTACAAGGCTGTGTTTGTGATATTTCAATAATCTAAAAGTAATAAAACACATAAAACCAAACTAATATTACCATGAAATGTCAACGGAAAAAATATCACTTAATCTTAGTATTTAAAGCAAGCAAAATAAATAATCTAAAGTATGAAACTTAAATAAATAATATAATATATAAATTACCTATGTGAATTTTCATATGTAAGAGGTTTCCGTTCTATCTTAGTAGCGGCGAACCATGCCCACGATAACGGTGCCGGATTACGCCCACCTTCTACAAGTTCCCAGCTTGAGACACGCTGTTTATCCGTTAGGCGGAGACCCTTGATACCAAATTAAGGGTTTCTTAAAAATATATTTATTCTCTATCTTTTAGATTTATATGTATCTTGTACATAACATGGTAAAAATGGAGATATAAATAAGAAAAATATACTGACTTGGATAGTATATCATTTTCTATATAAAAAAAATATATATACTATAGGTACCTGTTTCTTGTCACTGTCAAATCCAGTAATTTTGTTTCCTTTTTGGTCTACTAGACATCCTAGTGGTTCACAGGCGATAACCTATAAATATTAAATATTTTTTCTTCAAAACTAAACGACGAACAAAAAAGAATACTTTTACGATTTATACCGCAAATATCATCAGTGTTAAGACGTTCGTGCCTCACTTTCCGCCCGATATTCTTCAATATTAGATCAACTCTTTTTAAATCCCGACTCTCGTTTTAGCTATAATGCCCGAGTTAGTTTATGGTATATCTAGACAACTAAGCAATTCTGTTATGTACAACAGAATATGTAGCCTCCATTTAAACTCCATGGACAATGAGCTAATAACGTCTAACAAGGTTTATAGGCCTACCTAATATAGTAGGCATAATATAATGTATGTCAGATGCCTCCACCAAATTTTAGATTTTCTAATAGAAATATAATAAAATGTCATCAATCACAAATAATTTGTATTAGGGCAAGAATTTGTTATCATACCTCAATTATAGTATTTTTGGATAACGGCAACAACTGGCGCACAGCCTGAACGCTGGGTCCGTGTCGATCACCAATTTCCTTCTTTAGTTTCTTCATGAGATTCTGATAATGCTTCCTATTATTATCATCACCGCCCTCGGCCAGCGTTGAGTGTATGAGAGTCGCGAGCATGTCGATCAAAGTCGTGAACAAGTTGCTGTGACACAGACTACAATAAATTTACTGTAGATTTACAATTTTTGAGCCACTCTACGTAGCAAGTCGTATATGTCGAAAGCAAAGTGAAATATTTTAGTTATGTTAGATTTGAATGTAGTGTCAAGCGTTTACAATGGATCGACTTGCTTCGTAGTTATTTAATTTGATATTCAAACACATAATTGTAAGAACACCGTTTAACCAGAATGTTAATAGTTTTAAGGAAGAGTGATTCGATGACGGTTATTTATTTCGTTCTATGATGAGGATTCAGCTTATACATAAGTAAAGTAAATAAAGCTAATGTAGTATTAGTAAGTGAGAAGTATGATGAAGTGTATAGTTAAGTACACTCAATTCTTACCCCGACATCGCATTTAATTTCAATAGGAAGAGTTTAGCTAAATCTTAATAAAACTAAAGATTTTATGCGCATATCTCTATTTACATTTGCATATAAATTTCTAAGAATTAATAGTACCCCTCTGTAAACTGGTATGAATGTCTTTTGGCATCAAACTATTGCTAGAAAGAGGTGTAGTTGAAACAAAATCTTACTAATCCTACTTCCCATTAATATATATTTGTTTGTAGTTTTATACTGTATGCAGCATATCAAAGGGTAGGCAGAGGGAATCTAGGAACGTAGTGTAAAAATAATCGGTACCCATTAAGACACTACAGTTTCCCACTTTCCGCCAAATTCTGAAGATATTGCCTGAGAAAAAGAATAGATTAAATATTTAATTACCCAGTATAAAAATCGAACCCACAACCTATACTGTTTACAGTTACACGTTTGTGTCCCTGTGTTACGACTATAATCTATAAATATGAAAGTTTGTAAATATAGATATTTGTTCCACTTTCCACTCCACTTTATCCACTTTCCACACAAAATTAAGCGGGCGAGGCCGCATTTGACTGGCTGTACACAAACAACACAAACAACATACCTATTACTATACGCGTCGATCAGCTGATAACCGACTAGCTGCGTCAACAGCAACGCCCAGTCCGCCGTCAGCTGGTACGAGCGGCGTATCGCGTCGAACATGCCGCCGGCGAGAGAGAAGCGCAGCTGCAGCGCGTCCGGCGCCGCCTCGTCTGGCCACGCATCCCCGCCCCCGCCCGCTCCTCCCGCGCCGCGCTCATGGTCGCGCGCGTGTGTTAGGTAGTGGGAGAGTTGCGCGTGGATTGAGCTTAGGAGGCTTTCCTGTAAAGTATAGTAAATAAGTAGAATAATGATATCTTGGTATATTGTTAATCATGAAAATCTACTCCATGGGTCACGCTTTCTATGATTATGAATAAAATAATTAGCGCTGCGATATGTTAATAGGTTACGTAGTATTTATATTAAGGTAATTAATATTTAATATTCGTTCATAATTTGATTGATGACCGCAGATTGGTATATTCATAGTTTTTAAAGAAATTAAGGCCATCGTGGCGCAGCGGCACAAGGGTGTGACTGTAACGCGACGTCTGTTGGTTCGATCCCCACTCGAGGAAGTGATATATTTATTTACGTTTCTTCGTTCTGGTGTCAACGCAACGCACGGCATTGAGTTCGGCTACTCAACACGCAATCCCTCCAGAATTCGGCAAAAAGTGGGAAACGGAGTGTCTTAACACTAGGTTCCCTCTGCCTAAACTACTGTGTGCGGGAGACAGCGTGAAGCCGATTTATTTAATTAAATCAATTAATTATTCAATGCAGCCGTATTATTTATTTTAATTATATTGTTCCTGAGTGTTGCGTGTTCACAAAACCTCATTTGAAAGCGGCCACGACACATTGTCTACACTGTAAATCACCTTTTGATCATCCTGATTGCGTAGACAGGTCAGCACAAGGGATAATAACGGTTCGTTGGCGAGGCGCACGGCGGACGCGCCGCAGGAACAGCTCACGCCACCGCCCACACCACGCTTGCCACCACCGCCTGGTCCTGCTGATCTGTTATTATGATGATTTTAGTTATTTTTGGATTCCAATATTTTATATTTCATTTATAAATCATTGTCAAATATTTCGCTTTGTCTTACTTGACTATGACTATGAAAATAGCAAATACATACTAATATAATTTCTCATTATGTAAACGAAAAAGCCAGAAAATATTATGTATAGTAACAGCTTCGCAACAATGACCTTACAACGGTATTTATTTTTTATAAAGAAGTAAAGTAAGTTGTTTATCTTAGCCATATTTATAGCCATTGTTATATTCATAAACTTAAATATATATTGCATTTTTTAAAATAGATAGTTTACCCTTTGTAACTAGGACTTTGATGACTTTTGCAATCTCGATGTGATCCGCCGCCTCCTCCACTTCCACTTGAGCAACTACCGCTACAACCGGCACCCCACCCACTTTCTAATATCTATGAAAAATATATTCGAAATTTATAACATTATATTTTTTACTTTGATATCATACTAACTAGAGATTAGTACTAATGTGTTACGAAAAAAAAAATTATTTAAATATAACATAACATTTTAACAATTACATAAAATACAGTACCTGGCCAGCTTGTTTCAGAACGCGTCCTTGCACCGCAGGTGGCAGCTTGGTCACTAATGGCGCCACCAGCCATACTGACTCTGACCACTTGCTTGTACTCACTACGCCGCGCTCCGTACCCATCCTGCCATCATATTCATTTAAATAAACAAATAATAATTTAATGTCCATTAGTGGATGTGCATGTCATCCGATTTCGGTATTATATAAAAAGTAAAGGAAGGAATAATTGGTAAATCATTCAAGGCAGAATCTTAAGAAAAAAAAATTACTGATTACTCCCACACCACTAGCACATTCCGTCTGTAGATTTCGCAAAGTCAACTTTCATCTTTAACCAGGCAAATTTAGCTGGCCAAGCTTTAGCTGCGCCACGACAGCGCAGCCTAGCACATAAAGTTTTTGTATCTTTAAAGTCATTGATGGCAATGCTAGCCAACTCTGACCGCGTTGCTTGTACCGAATAAGTCGCACTCTGTACTCACTGTTCAATTATCACATCGATATAATTAACGTACAATAATGTTGCGACGATATCTCCCTATTTAAGTATTACATTACCTAAATAAAAGTACAAATATATCTATCTTTATTTCTCAACATACATTTAACCAGCAAAATCTTACTATACCTGTCCTTATCTGGCGGCGGGGGTGCCGGCTGTTGGAATACATTGATAACAGCACGTGCCACTGTATCCAACCAAGAGCTGAGCTCCGATGAGCCGTTTGGAAACTGTTTGAACATCAGTTGGAGATCCAGCCAAGACATGCGTAGCGACCATTGTTCTAAGTTCTGTAATAAAAATAAACTTTAAATTGAATGTTGACAATAGGATGCTAAGTCGCTGAAAGTGTTATCAAAAGCGTAGGGCATATTCCTATTGTGAAATTTAATTCGGTAGTTCTAAATTACATTATTTTTTTTGTGTCCACTTATTGCACAGTATTTTATATGAATAACTTAGTTTATAAAAAATAATTACCTCTAATAGGCGAGTGATCATTGTCTTTTGGTCGAGATCAGGGTGGGTGTGACTGGCTGAATCCGGGTAACATATCATATGAAGTAATCTGAAAACGATAATAATAATCTGTGAACAAATGTATATGGTATAATAACTAGGTAGATTTAAATGAAATTATTTTTTACAGCTATTAGGTCCGAGTAGGACAGGCTAGACTTTTATGACGCAGATTAAATCCTCGTTTTTTTTCTCAAAAATCTATGTCTTACCTCTGAGATTGCCTAGGCGTTAACATAGAGTCCAACAACATATCAGGTTGGTACAATTCATCGGGATTCTGTAAGCATTTCTGTAGAACCCATTCTTCCGAACATATCTCAGCAAGAACGCGTCTCGCTAAAGAAGATAAAGATTGAGAAGAGTCGAGAAGAGTTGATCCGACTCCGCCGCTGCCTCTGTAAAGTCATTTATTATTTAAAAAGATATATTTGTAATATAAGTACTATAAAAAAAACCTCCACAATGAGAGTTTTTGGGTAAAGTTTTTAGGTTAGTCACCTAAGTTAAACCACAAACATGAACACTTAAGATATAGTTATTTACAATTTAATTCCCACGTATGAAAGAAATATATTAGGTGACATATATATTATAAGACTTTTTTTTTATAATTAAAGAAACAGTAGATGAAAATATTTGTTTTTGTAAGAAGAAATAATTTAGTAAAAGCTTTGCCGCGTAACATTGCTTAAGTACTGCTGCATTATTGTTTTATACAATGTTTTCAATTTTGTTGGAATATATTAATGACTATGTATCTATCCATATAACTATCGTTTTAATTTTCGAATAAATAAACTATGACATCTGTCCACAGAATCTAATGGAACTAAATTTTAGTTCTCTTTATATAATATATACACAAAATAATTCACTTTAATAACATACTTATAACAAATTTTTAATAAAAACATATAAGTGTAATGAAAATGAGTACCAGCAAACAAAGAAAAGCTAGGCTTATATTTATTTTATCATTTTATTCAGAGAAAAACAGACCCCAATACATAAAGGAAGGATTTCATTATGTTGCCTCATATGTATGTATAGTATAGTTAGTATTGTTTTATTTTGCATCTTATTGACTAAAACACGACGAATTATTTCATTATAAACATTCTGATATGAAAAATATATCAATAAATTGCTAAATAAAACAAGTACGTTCGACATCAATTATATTATATTATACATATAATTAGTTTTAAATTAGGCGAGAGGACCGGGAGGAATGAGGTGACAACCACACGGTAATGTGAAGCCATGAAGGTACGTGAATGTGCTCATAACTCATAAAATCAAAAACAAACCTAGGAGTTCTATGGCCCCCACTCATCTCTGTATCTACCATCCTAAGAATAAAAAAACATTTGTATGTTACATAAAATTTTATCAAACTATGCAATACTGGATTTCAATAGATATAAAAATAAAACCATATATCTAAGCATAAGGCAAAATAAATCTTTATAATTATAGTTTAATAAAAATTTAACCTTATCTACATAAGTTGGTTAGTACTTACGACATGAGATCTAGCTGCGCGTCTGTAGGCACAGTGTCACTTGTTCCTAATATATGTGAAAGTTCGCTAGATTTCTTTCCTCCAGGCTTACTTCCATCTCGGGCAGTGGAATCACCAACCACTAATTAAAACAAAATCATTTCCAAATCATCGACATACACATGCAAAATAAATAAAATAATATGAAGTATAAGTTCATATTATTACTTTTATTATTCATAAAAATCTGGAATATTACCGGACACGTTTTAAACATACAAATCATAGTACGCTCATTGTTAATTTTATGAAAAATTAGGAAATTAATTATTTTACTAAGGTAACTAAATCGGCACCACTTTTTCTAAATAATTTGGGATAAAATCTACATTTTTATCTTTATGTAATATAATACGAACCTTTTTATAGAATTTTTGGAATCTTTAAAGATCAATAAACATAATAATTACTCACTCAATATAGCCTTAAGCGTGGCAAGCACAGGCCCAACACCAATATTTTTATGGGCAGCGGCCAATAAATGGCGGTCGCAGGACAACCGCACACCCGCGCCCGCACCGCCGGGGCCGGGTGATGTTGACACGCTGTATAATCCTGTATGGTAAGTGGAATATTAAAATATATGTAGCTCAAGCTTTCTCTCGCATATCAGGGTAGGCAGAGAGTGTCTAATATTTCGTACTATCACTCTGGGCCTGATTTTTCTCCTACTTTTCGGAACGCTGTATATTGAGTGCCGAAATCGCTTATTTATTTAATACTTATGAAAATATACTATAGTAAAAAAACATGGTTTAGTGAAATTTAACATAAATTTAGTATTTTACATAAGATCGTCAAAATTTAAGCTACGTTAAGTTAAGTATTACAGTATTTATTAATTGCAGAAATTTGAAGTTTATTAGAAACGACGGAACAACAGTCGTCTCCTGTACTACATTCCTTACCGGGTTGCGGTGTATCCACGGTTTTGAACAGCCTCAGTAGCAGGTGGCAGGTGAGGCGCGCGCCAGCGTCGGGCGAGGGCGCGTTGGGGGGCAGAGCGCCGCCGCCCCCGCACGCCTTCACCAGCGACGGCAGTGCCGCGTGCCGCACAAAGTCCTCCAACGAAAAACAATGCCGTGCTGGAGGAAAATTAGGACAATTGAGATATATTTTTATGTCGATTTTTTTTTTTTCTGATGATGATAATTTTTGTAATATTTCATTCGAAGTAAATCTTACAAAGTATGTTTTATTTAACTAGTTTATATATAATTCATTTAAATATTTCTAAATTACTGTATATTTTACTTTACTTGTGACAGAGAGTTAGAATAAAATAATAAAATATTACAAATCATTACACGACCTTCCCTAATCTCACAAACAAACAACTTACCAACAAGTATGCAGGTGAATACGGCGAGCGCGTCGTGCGCGGCGGCGTCGTGCAGGTCGCGGTGGTGCAGCAAGTCGGGGTAGAGCGGCGGCGCGGCGTGCTGCGCGTGCGGCGGGTAGTGCTGCGCGCCACACAGCGCCACCAGCGCGCCCAGCCACTCCGCGGCCAAGCTGCTGCACCATGCTGTCATTTCGGCGCATGCCACGCCTAGCTCGTTTACGCTGGCGATTTCATAATTATATGTTTTTAGTATTCTCTTATTGTTGGCTCAATAAAAATATATATCGACGCTGGAAATCGATTTTGTCGTAGTTTGAAAGCCATATATGGTTTAAAAAAAAACATTCAATAATTTCTATGTAATATTTGGAGTTGCACTCACCGATCATTATCCACTTCGCGACAAACGGCTAACATTGCGGAGCATACAAAACTGTATCTATTCGCTGGGGACTCCGCCACCTGGCGTGCCCACGATATCTCTATTTTACCTATACAAAGAAAATGGTCGATAAAATGAGGAAACTACACTACAAGTACCACGAAAAAGATTTTAGGGATGTTTTTAAGCTTCACGTTGTGCCTAGTATAGGAGAAAGCGAGTGATAAGACACCCAACATCTCCATATCAAGAAAATGAAGTATTACCTACCAGAACGATGAAATAAAAATAATTCATTCCTTTGAGTAGAAATCGACCCTACACTCACGACGCTGCAAGATAAACAAAGAAAAAATATTATAAAATGTACCTTTTCGGGGATTCGTGAAGAACTCGCTCAAGAACTGTGGATTATACTGGTAATTGGATGGAGTCGGTGTAAGTGGCGAGTAAAGTGCTTGCCTGTAAAAAGTTTTTTAGTTTAAACATATAAAACATTAGTAATTGTTAATAAAAGAAATAAATGTATAATTTTATTATTTCATTTACAATTTGGAGATCCATTATAATTTTTAACTTTACAGTATATTATATATCAGCATACAGCAAAGTAGGAACGTAGTGTCAAGACACCCCGCGCTCGGGACACTTTTCCAGTTTTTTCATAATTTATGAGTAGAACTCATTGCAGCGTTTTGGCCTGTTACCCGAGCGAAAAAGTTAAAACAATTTGTTCTTTCGAATGCGAATCGTACCCAAAACAGGCAAGTTTACAGTACCGTTGCGCCATAATGGCCCTACATATAAAGTAACATAGAAACAAAACATCTATTATCAAAAAACCCTCACTTAATCTTAGGATAGGCATTAGCGAAGGTATCGGCGTGCGGTGCGTGGAACAGGTGCGCGGCCGCCTTGTATAAGTCGTGGAGCTGCGCTAGCACGCACCGCTCCGCGGAGCTGCAGTCACCGGGGTTCACTACGCACTTGACTAGCCGGCAGAGCTGTTCGAATACTGCTGATGTTTGTTCTACGCATACTGCAATAATTGAAACATTGTTAGAAATCGGAAGCGTTTTTACAAGATAAAACACATATCGTCTATATGTTTGTAAATTATTTGGATAGAGGTTCTACGTAATTATAATAAGTGATATGTATCACCTAATAACAATACTTGACACTAGTTTCGCTAACAATATAATATATTTTACTTAATGGCACTTTGGTAATTACAATAAATGGGTGGAAAAATGATGTAATGATAATTAGCAACTATTTTCTTTTTCGAGAATTGTATTTATTCAAAGTAAATCGAAATTGTCAATTTTATCTTCTATTGCTTTGGCATTGACGAGTACTATTGCTGAAACTACATATATGCTCTGTATCATAGCAACAACTTATAACACAACATAGCTCACATAACAAACAGAAGTGGTATCTCCGTAACGCGCCAACGGTGTACAGCGCGAGCGCCGACGTGTAAGCCCGCGGCGCCGCCAGCCCACTGCTGGGCGCGCCTCGCGTTATTAGCGCACCTTCCACTTCTGAGAGTTCTTTTAATATCTGTTTTATAAAAAAAAAACGCAAATATTTTAAATATAGTATTTTTAGTTCAGCCACTTTAACATATTGAAGGGTAATTAGAATTAGAATATTCATTTAAGTTTTATTTATCTTTTCATCTAAGAAACTATGGGTACCAGGCGTCGATCTTCAAGATGGTGCTATACCAAACCAAATTATGGAAATAATTTTTTGTGTCGCCCACCCCCTAATTTTTACATATTTTTATATATAATACATTAAAAAATATGTAAAACATACTTGTATACAAGTCTCAATAAGCCCGTGCACGTTCAAAGCAATCTCCATCAGATCCAAAGCGAACGCCACGTGCTCGGGCTGCGGGAGGTACGTAGTGGCGCCAGCTGCGTAAGCGGCGAGCGCCTCGCACACGGCACCGCCCACCGCCCACGATACTGCACCTTGCTCGTACATTGACATTGCCTTGATAAATAGATAACAACTTATATAATATTAATTAATACGTGAAGCACAAAGTAGTACCTCATTTTACGATAATTGTGCGGAGAGAGGGTTAGAAAATTTGGCATAGTTGCATTTTATATAAAGAAGTGAAGGGAGCTAATTTTGGTTTAAAATAATGCGTAAAAATACATTAAATTTATTATGTAAATTTAACAATATAAATTCAAATTCAAAATATTCTTTATTCAAATAGGCAATTATTATAAGCACTTTTGAATCGTCGAATGAACATTTTTTTTTTTTTTATGGAAAAAGGACAAGGCAAACGAGCGTACGGGTCACCTGGCGGTGATCACCGCCGCCCACGACCCCGTGCAGCACCAGAGGTGCTACAGGTGCGTTGCCGGCCTTTGAAGTGGAGATAGACGCGCTTCTTGAAGGCACCCATATCGTACCGACCTGGAAACACTGACGCGGGTAGGCCATTCCACAGTTCGGTGGCGCGTGGAAGGAAATTTCTACGAAACCGCACAGTAGTGGAGTGCCACATATCCAG